>JAECUM010018796.1:0-65851 GCA_016617855.1 Megalonaias nervosa
GCTAACGATAAATTTTCAACTCCGATAAAGTTATATAGAGGTGAAAATCCTGCCGTATGGCTATTAAAAATTTAATAGACGAAGTTAATAAAATTTCTAACAGATTATTTAAAACAGCTCCGATGAAAATAACGTCTAAACAACAACTCGATTTCGATGAGGCAGTTAATTGTCATATTTGTGAAAAGTTGCTGGTAGACTCCAACGGAGTCCGTGATAAGGTGCGAGATCATTGTCATTTGACCGGCCAATATCGTGGAGCAGCTCATAACAGTTGTAATTTAAAATTTCATGCTCCAGATTTTATTCCTGTAGTTTTACATAACTTTCGTGGCTATGACAGTCATATTATTGTAGAAGCTTTTGGTGATGAAAATATTAAAGCTAAAATAAAATTAAATAACGTAATAAAATGTATTCCAAACAATTTTGAAAAGTATATGTCGGTGACGCTCGGTAAATTACGTTTTATTGACAGTCTGCAAATTACATTAGCATCATTAAAAGATCTTGTAAAAAATGCTGTAAAAGCTGGTAGCAGTTTTGATAATCTGCGAAGTTGCTTTGGTGAAAACTATATCGATTTGACAAAAAAAAGGTATCTTTCCGTACGAGTATCTCGACGACTGGAGCAGATTTGATTAAACTTCTCTTCCCGATAAAGATAAATTTTACTCGCAACTAAAAAACAAAAATATCACAGATGACGAATACAAATATGCACAAGATATTTGGAATAATTTAGTTGTAAAACATTTGGTGATTATCACGATTTATATTTGAAAACAGATGTTTTATTACTAGCAGATGTTTTTGAGAGTTTTCGTCGGGTAAGCTACAGCAATTATGGATTAGACCCCTGTTGGTATTATTCCTCACCAGGATTATCTTGGGACGCTCTCCTAAAAACAAGCAAAATAGAACTGGATCTCCTGACAGATGTCAATATGTTTAACTTTATTGAAAAAGGTATCAGAGGCGGAATTAGCGTTATAACAAAGAAATATGCAGTAGCTAATAACAGATATCTGAAAAATTTATGATAAAAATCTCCCATCGAGTTACATCATTTATCTTGACACCGATAATTTGTATGGTTATGCGATGTCAGAACCAATGCCGCATAGTGGATTCCATTGGATAACTCTAGATCAATTTTTAAAGAAACTGAAAAAGATTTACCTAGAAAAATTAATAATGATTTTTCCGATATTTCATATTTTGTTGAAGTTGATCTAGATTATCCTAGTTCGTTACATGAACTACATAACGATTATACGTTTTGTGCAGAGTCAATGATGATTAATTATAGTTTATTATCGCCTGAACAACGAGCAACGACAAAAGCAAAAAATTCGATTGTTAATAAGTTAGTTCCAAATTTGTTAAATAAAAGAAATTACGTTATGCATTACGAAAATTTAAAACAAACAGTAGATGCTGGACTAATTCTGAGTAAAGTCCATCGCGTGCTAAAGTTTAAGCAGTCGAGGTGGATGGCAGATTACATTGACTTTAATACCAAACGTCGTGCTGTAGCTAAAACCGAATATGAAAATTTTTTTTCAAGTTAATGAACAAATCGGTGTTTGGAAAGACGATGGAAAATATTTGAAAGCGAGTCAATATTGAGATTGTTAATGACATAAATCGCAGAAATAAATTAGTTAATGATGATGGTTTTGTTAGTATGAAAATATTCAATGAAAATCTTGTTGCAATACAACGACGAAAGACAAATTTAAAGTTAAATAAACCGATTTATGTTGGTGCAGCTGTACTTGATATATCAAAGTAGCTAATGTACAATTTTCTCTATAATTTATCCAAAAAGCAGTGGCCAGATTCAGAGTTGCTATTTACTGATACAGATTCGCTAGTTTATAATATAAAATGTGAAGATGTCTATCAGGATATTTACAATAATAAAAATCTGTTCGAGTTATCAGATTATCCAGCATGTAGTGGATTTCAAGATAATTCGAATAAGAAAGTTATTGGTAAAATGAAAGATGAGTTTATGTTTACACCGCTATTCGAACTTGCTGGTCCTCGAAGCAAGATGTATTCATTATTATCTGATGCGATCAAGAAAGAGGATAAGGAAACTAAAAAAATAAAAGGTATTAAGAAAAATGTTGTAAAAAATGAAATTAAACATATTGATTATATGAATGTCCTTAGAACATCTGCACCACGTTTCTCTACCATGTGCATATTTAGATCACACAAACATAATGTTACCACAAATAGAATAATAAAACGTGGATTAACTAATTTCGATGATAAAAGATATTGCAGGGATGGAATTAACACACTAGCACTTGGACATTATGCAAGTAAATTTGTCTAAACATCAGAAATAATGTTTGAAAATTTAACATTAGCAGATGGAGTTAATAGCAAAATAAAAAAAAAATAATGGTTAATAACCAGCAATTATCATTTCAATTTAACGATGAAATTTCAGGTATTTGTTTTGGTAAATTTGACAGAATCAAACTCTCCCTTATGAAATCAGACGATAGTAAATATTTTAATTATCTCAAAAGTGTGCGAGACAAAGTTGCTCTAAAATATGACAATTTTCATAATCCGATAAGCCAGTACCAGTATACAAAAATCAACATAGACCTAGATAGATCGAAGGTTTTTGTAAAAGGTAGTAAGTATCTCTCAGTAAGATAGCAATGAAAGAACTATTTGAGTGTCGTCGTAAAGTACCTGGTAGAATTAAATTTTTGTTATATATTCATGACAGTACATTGTACTTGAGAACAAACGTCGAGACATTGTGTTGGTCAAGAAATATATCTCTGTATACCATATCTGTTTTAAAAGGGAGATAATACTGTTCCAGCTAAGTTTAAAATCTTTTGTAGTAATCATACTGTTTCGTAATTTTTTGGCTAATGAAATGTATCTAAAATCTGATGGTAATTTTAAGACCTACAAATCCTGGTAGCAGTTCTGTATTTACCGAAATGATATAGCAATTCCTCTTTCATAGATAATATAGTAACTGTAGATTCTCTCGCTTATAAGTTAAGTCCAGCTGCACAGACTCAAATATGTTGTCGTATAATCCTCCAGAAAATCTTGGTCTGCGCAGTTTTGCTAAAAGTAATCAGTAAAACAAACAAGATAAACTCTGATCTGCAGGCGCATAATGCTATGGCAGATCTTTATCTTTTTGTCTGCAGTTTAGCCTCGACTTGTAAGCGAGTATATATGCTATGTCATTTACCTAAAAACCCATTACTGATTATTTCTCTGCAGTAATATACAGCGCTTGTGTAGTCATTCAGCCAGTATCCTTGGCAACTGCTGATCTTCTGTCAAAGATAATTGTGTGGTCGCAATTCAGGCAACATTAGGATTTCGTTTTTTCTGTACAATATAAAATCAAAAATCATGTTTTTTCTCGATTTATTTATAATAATGTTTTCAGAATCAGATCTTTATCTTTTTGTCTGCAGTTTAGCCTCGATTTGTAAGCGAGTGTCATTTAAGTAATGTATATATAACGTCTGCGTATTTCATTCAGACCACTCATTAGTAATCCTTGGAAACAGTCAATCTTATACAGACTATGTTTAGCCAACATTAGAATTTAGTTTCTCTGTACAATATAAAATCATGTATTTTTCGATTTATTTATAATAATGTTTTCAGAATAAAAAAATATAATACAAAATTTCGTGTTTTCAAAATCAAAAAAATGTAATGCTGTTCGGTAACTATATCATAATTTTTTTTAACATATATATATAATGAAGTCCGGTATCCGATTGCTAACGCGTTGGATTCTCATGCTCGAGGTCCGTGATTCGATTCTCGTGACCGACAAATTGTCGGCGAGGGCGATATTATGCCAAATTTTTTTTTTGTTATTTACTGGGGCTTCAGCCAGCCCGTCTATGTTTCAATAGAAAATTTGTACACTCTCCCACCATGTCAACACGTGGTGGGTGCACTTTTGCACTCCCTGGGTTGATTATGGGGGGAGAGTGTGCAAATTTGTATTGAACGTAGAGAAGGCCCGTTTGTATGTGCTGTCCCTGTAAACATATGTAAATATGTAAATATATGTAAATACGTTACTGTAAATATGTAAATACGTTACTGTAAATACGTTACTGTAAATATAATTGCTGTAAATATGCTTGCTGTAAATACGCTATTGTAATTAAGATTCTGCGTTTTGTGCTGTCCTTAATTAAGATATAATCATATGTATATAATCATAACCATATTGTTCCTATCTCAGAGACCCCCCTACCCCGACAAAACGTTATACGTTAAAATTTTTGTCAAAAATATGTTAGAAAAGCCTTATCATATGAAAGTCCTCATTTTGAACTAAAAAAGGCTGCTGACAAAAATTTTAACGTATAACGTTTTAGAGGGGTAGGTGGTCTCTGAGAGCGGAGCCTCATATATGTATACTACTACATGTATTTGATAAATAAAGGGATTTATACAATTCCGTGACAACGTGTATCTGCTGGGCGATAACACAATGGTACAGGTAGATCTGAGAATTTCTCTGGATGTAGCAGGAAGAATTGTCACTGAAGTGAATCAAGAACTATTTTTGTAGATATTACTATCAGATCGCTAGGTGCCATAAACTCCAAAAATCGTCGTTTGTTGTCTCTGGAATTATTTCACGCATTATCAAGCACTGGATGCTATCCGGCTGCAGTCTGATTAACTTTTTGAACTCTTTCATCGATTCATCAATAGCTCTATGATCATCGAGTATTTCCTCATAATAATCTACGAATTATTTTAACCAGGGTTGTGGCAATTCACCGACAAAAGGTGGTGGTTGACCATGATCACCACACATGATAACAGCAGTATTTTTCGTCAGTACCCAATCAAGAAACAATTTTAATACGTCCACGGATACCGTGCATACCTCATACCAGATATTAATGTTAGGAATATATTCTCACCCATTCATTTAGGTGTCCACGCATCTCCCTTCCACCGGGAAAAAAACTCTGATAAGTATGAGATTTAACACCTCGTTGTTTCACCTCTCTGGCAAGCCGGTGAGTCGGAGTTAATACTACTATGTCTAAACCGTTAAATAATTCTATCACGCACGTTGTTTCACCAGAATTGCCAGGTCCATTAAGATAAACTGTTTTATATCTGGTCACAGGATCATATGCCGATGGTGCTGATGATGGTTGGGACATCTATTTTTGTAATATATCTCCCCGGATCTAGAATCTGGGGGTTTATAATCAGCAGATTCAGAATAATCAAGTATCAGCTCCCACCACTGGTCCTACCACTGTTCGTGACATAGTCAGGGGTAGGGGCATCCAAACCTGTTTTTCTGGGCGATATGAGATTATTGCCTCACTCACGGTTAACGACGTAAGTATCTTCGCATCAAACATAAACCGCAATAGTACTATTGGAGCCCAACCTCGTTCATTTTTCGCGCAGCAATCCATCAGATTCAACTCTAGATTAGGTTTATTGAGATGACGGCCAAGCCAAACAATAACAAGTGGATGAACATGTGCTCCACTCAAACAATTCAATGCACGCGAATCCAGTTAAATCAAAATCTGGTAATGGGCCATTTATCGATACCCTAGTCATCTCATGTGTAGGATGTCCAAATCATTTAAAATATTCCGCGATACCCTAGTCATCTCATGTGTAGGATGTCCAAATCATTTAAAATATTCCGCGCATTCGCCCATACCAAGAAAACTTCCAGGATAACATGCAACCATGTCAATTAAGATAACTTCGTTGAAATTATATTTTGTATTCCACAGTCCCCCGTATTCATACTCGACACATGATCGCTGACCGTCCCCAAGAAATTCTCTACATATCAGTCTCCATAAATTTTTCTTCTGAGCAAGTTGATCAACAACACACGAAACAGTAAAACAATTACTCAGTAATCGTTCTATCTCTTCCATGTCGTTAGTGTATTTCAGTGCAGTCTTGGTCATCTGCATACGAAGAGATTCCGCACGATAAAGATCACCGCACGGAAGCACGAACTGGTCAAATCTTCTATTTCCTCATCACTCTGAAACAACCATACGGACACGGGATCGGTTTTGCTGATCTCATAAATACACTTAAATATATCAGCACTGATAAAATCAAGGGCGCTGGCGCCCCAAGACATGATCTCAGGATAATATCTAACTCGTTTGTCTCGTGGAAATATTGTTATACTTGACGTACAGGTTTATTAAATTGATTTTAAATGCTATGAGATTATCTCTTGTTAGCGTTGATGATTCGCAAATCCAAGATTTTGCCCCACTTGTAATTGCAATGGAGCGAATTAGATCAGAGCTGTCTAAGGAATATGAAACAAGAAAGATTGTGGGTGCGCGTGTAAGGCAGTTGAACAAATTTATGTATGATTGTAAACAGTCAGAACGTGAAACGATCGATTGCAAACAATCGGATTATGAAGTGAAAGTTATGACACTGATCCCTGATTTTATCCTTCACAGAGTCCTGGTGTAAAACACCAGGGGGTGGGTATTGAAATGTGAACGGCTAATAATAGAGCGCGCGTCTCATTGACAGATATTGGAATGTGTGTAACCTACTAGCTGCTTGCTAGTAATAGAGCGCGTTGCATTGATCCTTGACTCTGTCAAGGGTATTGTGTTAATAATAGAGCGCGCGTTTCACTGACAAATATTGTAGTGGTCCTGATTTCATCCCTGATTTTATCAGTTAGATAGTAAAAAATATTTTTTTTACTGTTGTTACGACCCTGTAGTGAAATTACATATGTGTTAAAATTTAAATTCTTATAATTCTTTGTTTCATTTTTATTTTATTTTTATATCACTAAATGTTATTATTATTATGGTGATGATCATGTTAGCAAGGTCTAATAGTTTGTTAGAAACATCATATTTATTTAAAACGTAAATGTGACTCGTGTAAGCACGGTTTTTGCATGACGGTTTTTCGTATCAAGTAAACAGTGAGAAAGAGCTATGTAAATGATTGGCTGGGACCACGTTATTACTTGTTTACGCTTTTGTAATGTCCAGGTGGATTGCGAAATCACACGTGTCCTTCATGCGTGCGTACATGTAATGACGCATTAGCTTGCTTTAAATGCTCAGTTAGCTGTAAGAAATTTTCAGTCGCAGTCATAGTCAGAGTCGTAATCGTAGTCAGTCGTGGTTCAGAGTCACATCATAACATCTTACAGAGTTTATAATACCTTAAGAAAGATTTTTCTGTGCTGGAAAGAGTTGCGCATTCGTACGAGGAACAACATGCGTGTTGTTAGTGGTGGTAGCTGTATTTCATCTGCTTTCTAAATAGTTATTTTCCCTGGAGAACAACACTACTTGCTTTGGACAAAGACATTTGATGAAATTATTTCTAAATCGGAACAGAACAATTCAAATTGTGCTTTACAGTAAAAATTCTGGACATTCTGTGTTAGCTTCCGTCTGACGTCATCATCCGCCATCTTGGAACGGAACTGAGGTTCAGACTGTATCAATTTAGAACTGTTTATTCAAAGGACTTATGTTTCTTTTACAAATTTAGAACATATTTTTGGATCTTCTTCGTAAATCGTAAGTCTTGTTTCACATGTTTACCTTCTCTCCGTGTTTTCTAGGGAAATAAATTATTTTTGTTAAAATTTACAAAGCTTGTTGTCTTCACTCTTTCTTTGTGTTACTTTGAACGAGTCGATACGTAACACTGTGCAGAACTTACAGTGAAACACTGCAACATCTTGGCAGAGTCCTTGTCTTCAGACGGGGAGGGAAGAGTAGAGCTCTACACAACCCTATCGCAAGCTTAAGCTCGCACATACAAACTTAAAATCAAAGATTCTTCTCACAAATCAAGCAGGTGTCCGAGTTGTTCAACAGGTTTGACAGGTATCCGTGACAACAGCGGATTATGACATCGTAAATAAACAGGATTAACAGGTACTGACACAAACAAATGTCGAGGGGGAAGACTTCAAGGTAAGTGAATAAAGAATATATCCCTGTTTACTTTGTTTGGATTTTTTAAGATCTACTTGATAACTGCCATCAACAGCATCGCAGACTAAATTTACAGATATCGTTGATGTGATGTTGACAACACCTGGTGTGAGGATTGTTATGGTCGGGGTGGGGTGTTCCCAATGTTTACTTAAACTATTATAGAAGTCCCACCCAGGCTCGATTTTGTTGGAAGTTAAATTTAGTGAAAGATAGATGTAAAACTCCAAGCCCCCAGTCAGCAATGCCGACAGTTAGATGGTTAAATATACAAAAAAGGTTGAAATTCGATGAATAACAATTTAATAACAATTCAATAATCAAACGACTCAAATTTCCAATTACACTCCTTCCGCTCGACCCTTTAATAAGCCTATTGCATCACTTGATTAGCAGTGTGAGATTGATTTCCACCTGTCTTTGTATTTCTACTCATCTGTTGTATCCTTTCTCTCTCTCCTGTTTCTCCCACTTCCTTCTCCTTTCCTCCTCGACTTTTCTCCAAATTCCTTCTCCTCTTCCTCCTCGACTTTCTCTAGATTCCTCCTCCTCCTCTTCCACTTTCTCTACCACGATTACTCTTCTGTCGACTTCGACTGTCTCGGCTACAGCCTCAATTCCGTCCCCAACTCTTGAAGACTCAGAACCCAATGGAACCCTAAGTTCTGTGTCCCTTAAAAAGCTTCCTTTTCGAAGCTTTGTCTTTCCTTAGAATCTACCTCTAAGTTTTTCCGCCCAATTACGAGTGGCTTCTTCTCGGAGTAAACCCTATTGACTCACAATCCTTTCAGGCGAACACTAAATTTTCTCTTACGAGTTCTGAAAGTTATTATTCGGATCGGAATTGTAATCACACCCTCTATCTCAATTCCGGTTGGATGTCGCTGTGAACCGATCCAATCAAATTTAGCTGACCATGTCCCTCAAGCTGTCAGTCAACGTAGGGGCGGATGAGAACACGCCCCGCTCACCCCGCGGGCTTCCCGTTCATCTTTGGCCTAAATCTTAACGCATAGAGGTAATAACTACAAGCCTTTGTTTAGATGGTGCGATCTATCGCCTTTGCCGATTCAAGATTCCGGTCTCCGGCGGGTCATGTAACCTTATGTAAGAGTTTAACACTAGCCCGTGGCAATTTTTAGAAATCATCAACACATGGCCGCGGTAATATTTCCAAGACAGGTAGATTATAGCTTACACATGACTTTATAGCTGGGGCTTAGCAAACATGACACCTGGTGATATATGCCTACCATAAGCAGCAGGACTGTTGTTATGTTTGAGAATACTTGGAGGAGGTGATATCGCTCTCCATGCCTCGACGATTTTGGGGTAGCATTCACCGATGATGTCGCTGAAGTTTTTCTTCAGTTCATCAGTATTGAATCCGGGTATCTTAAACGTCGGCAGTTCCTCCTCGGTGATTTTGAAATACTCGAGAAATTTTTGCTTATAGTTCAGTGGCAATAATTCAAACTTGCCGTCTGCACAGCGGCTTGCGATATAAATTGCAAAAATATCAGCGATTGCTGTTTCTATGATAAGCCGGTGAACGTATTTGAGGTCAAACACGAGATGATTCAGGTGCTTAATCTGATCGATGATCTGATTCATTTTATCATTTGGGTACTCAGTCGTGTACGCGGAGAATAACTGGCGAAGTTGATTAAGTGAGTTCTTACGCATCGGAAAAATTGACAAAAGCGGTCATTCTACATGTGTTAAATCCATTGACGCTGCCCAGAATGTTATCAAGGATCAATCAGTTTGCGACATTATTATTTACCCCCTGATTTAAATCAGGGATCTAAATCAAGAGGATTCAAATCCTTGACAGAGTCCTGACATAAAATGTCAGGGGGGTTGGTTTCCAATTGCTTCATAGGAGACCTTAATCACTTCTGCGAATTCCTGATCTGGTGTTATTCCATCGCGGCCCTCTTGATATCAGCGATGTTAATCTGGCGTGTGCATCAGTTGCAGCTGATAGCAACGTTGTATACTCGTGTAATTTATCAACCACGCACGTGGTTAGCTACTTTGCGATGATATTAAGAATACCTGCAGCACCTCCCATAACGGCAACACCAATTCCTATTGCTGGTGCTAGTATGTATGAGAACGATAATGTTTGGATTATCGTCACTGTTCCAGCGACTACAGCGAATGCAGCGTATAAAACATTGTCGATATTTTGTATTTTTGTTTTACTGTACGCCCATCAATGATATTTTTCAGTCGGGTCGGCCACAGGCATGCTTGCTCGTATCTGAAACGTTGAACGTCAATGTAAGGATCAGTGATCTTGCTCGTTATGTAGAGTGCTAACACTCTAAGTAGGTGGTAATTTGGCGACGAATTCAAGACACCAATAGTACAGCACGACCAAGCCTTTTTCTTCGGGTTCCACTACGAATGTTTCCTCTTAGTTTTGCTCTAATATCACTAACATAGATCCAAAAGATACGTTAATTGGATAACGCCTTGAAATTGTGATAGATATTGTAAATGTTATACCGCCGAGTACTGAGAACCTGTACACACCGGGAACCTCAGCGGTATTTTTGATGGAGTTGCTGGGTGGTGTCCATAATGCTGATCCGGACGCTGCTGTATATACAGTGTTGATTGTGGTTGTACGATGAACTACACCATCGATAATATTTTTGATGTCAGCAAGCTTAAAGACTCTTGGCTTTCCAAAGAAATTATCGGCGAGTCTATTTATGTTTTTGCGAAAATCCAAAAACGTGTTTACATGATTAGCATACTCAGATCTGAATGCCATCAGTCCATCATTGATTGTAATTAACGAGGTCATCATCGGGGTGTTGCTATTGTCCACGTATTTCTTCGTTGCAGAGTTATCGTTTATTTCTGGTTCTCTAAGACCAGTAATTGTGTTACTAGCCATATTGAGATCGCCAGTCATTGTATCACTGGCTTTAGAAACGTATTTACTGATCTCAGTTCCGATCGTAGCGTTGCTATTGTCCTTGTATTTTTTTTGTTGCCACGTCATCGTCTGATTTTGGTTCTCTCACACCAGTAATTGTCTTACTAGCCATGTTGAGATCACCATACATTATATCTCCAGTTTTTCTGATACGTCCAGTAATCTCTCCCACGAGTGTTAGAATTGATTCCTCCGAGATTTAATTTTACCGTTTTTAGTAAACACAACTAAGTTATATTCGGTCGCGCCTGGAACCCGCAGAATAATATCTGCCAACGGGATATTGCTCGTCTTTAATCGTCCTTGATGATCCTGAAAAACAACTTCATTTTTGGTCAACATCAGCGAGACGCAAAAGATCATCAAGTTCATCTTGTGTTGCATATTTGAATTAATCAATGTCACCCCCCGAAGTAAGCCTTGAGGCAGATCTTCCGTAAATATTTACCATTGTGCAGTACCAATACCATTATCACGAACAACATCCTATTTGTTTTGCAATCGATATCCCTTTTGGTGCTATCCTTCTGAATAGGCCTTGAACAACATCGCCGAGACCATCTCCGCAAAATGTTTCATAAACCGGTAATCATGAATTTATCACCCTGACCTTTCTAGGTTTACGGTGAGAACGGTGTATGATCATATTATTTTCTTGTCATTGATCTAATTGCATGCTTGGTCGCTGTCGAGACTCGTCTCATTAGTAATCATCGACGATTTCGTGAATAATCGCTGACAAGTAGCAGCTGCTTCATTTATGATTTCTGGGGAATTATTGCCAGCTCGTCTTCCACCAGTCAGAATTTCTAGTCTATCAACGTCGGCAAGGACGTTATTGGGACACGGGGTAATAAGACCACTTCCTCGAGCGACAAGACCACTACCAGTTGTATTGTCTGCTTTTTTCTTTCCCGCTCTTAAGGCTGATTACCTTTCTGCTTTTGATTTTTTTTTTAACTTGCGACTTCATTTCTTCTTCTTTTCGTTTGCTTTCTTATTTAGCTTGTTCAATATACTCATCTAATGCTTGGTTAAACATGTTAAAATTACTAGTATTTTCCCCAGATTTGATCTTCGGGTTGTGGCTGATCTTCAGATTGTGGCTAATCTTCAGGTTGTGGTTGAACTTCAGGTTGTGGTTGAGGTTACCGGGGTGGTGGTCGAGATTCTCGAAGACGCCAACAATATTAGCAGGCGATGTCTCAAGAGATTTTTGTGCTGCCTTGGTTGCTTTAACAATTTGCTTGGTTGGTTCGACAATTGGTTTAAATAACTGTTCTGTGCCTTCTGTAAATTCCACTTGAGACTTCTGACGGACCTGTAATTGTTGCCCGACAGAATCACGAACAGGGAGATATTTATTGATTGCCTCTAGTCGCTGTTGAGTTAGTTTAGCTGTACTAGATTTCATGGTTATCGCAGAATCGCTCATTATTATTGATGTGATTTAATTATCCCACTTACACACAACGCGGCAGGGGACCGAAACCAAACTTCGGACATTCGGCTAAGATTTTAGGACTTGCCTCCCCTGGCCTAAATTTTGGTTGAGAGACCTGTCACCTGACCGCTACTTTTTTTTACCCCCACCGACCCACACAGCAGCTGGGGGGGGGGAGGGGGACGAGGACAAACATGGATGTATCGGGTCATGAACGAGGACGCATACAAATATGACACACAAAGGCCAAGAGGAAAATAAAGCGGCGGGGTAAGTGGCACGTTAAGGCCTCCGTTTATCTTTATGGACCCTGGGTGTCATTTTCGTAGAAGGGGTTGATTTCAAAAATGGGACCTTCCTTAGAGTTGTAGGGCTGCTAGAAGTATACGCGGCAACCTAATATTCACTGGCATAGCAGGAATAGAAACTAAGGGACACAGCACTGACACAATCTCACAAGACATTATTGAAAAAGAGTTAGACATCCGTGCCGAAATAAACTGTCTTGAAAGAGTCCACAGAATAAAAAAAAAAAACGGTAAACAGAAGCATTCGCTAACTCCTAGCTCACAGCCCCACTGCGACCCAGTGGAACAAAATTCCCTTTTTGAAGGAAGGAGAAAATATAAGAGAGGCAGAACCGGAAACATTAAGAAGTAATAAATATGGGATCAATTAATAATTTCCATAAGAAGTAATGAAACCAAGACAATGCTTCTACCAGCGTATAGGAAAAATAGAAAGGGAAATCTTCATGCACGGTTAATGGAGGAGAAATTGTACATCAACCACAAACTTGTTACAATGCAAAAGATCCAAGTTAATGTTGGACCCAAAATACACTGGACTACAACTACTCTGCCGTGTACCCCTTGTCAGATCGATGACGTTTGGTGGTTCCTTTAGCGAAGCACATAAAACATTGGCAGAGCAAGCAAAAATGCGATATTTTTACTACAAACATATTTTTGTAAATTTAGATCCTAAAATCAAGCCATGTCATGAACCTTTTAGATAGACTCATAAAAACCGATTTAAATTATTCTTGCCATGTTGCTGGATTTATTCCTGCTGAATGCATTGAAAGAGTGCACTTACATATTTGCACAAAAAATATTGCAGTGAAAAAGGCAATAATTTTATTTACGTGAAATTACGGCGTACGATATTGATAGTAAATAGATTTTATTACATTGTGAAGTATTGGTATGCTAGACGCAAAGTAGGATTATATATATATATATATATATATATATATATATATATATATATATATATATATATATATATATATAACACATATACCAAATGATGTTGCACGTTTTAGAAGATCAACCAAATAAAGTTTATTAGTTATATTTATTTAAAGATTTATTGTCAAGATGAGGATTCCAAGAAGTTTAGGTTAATCAAGGAGTCGGTAATAATAAAAACCTTTTGCGGTAATTTAAATTAAGACTATCGGACAGTTTTATCGAACGTTGAATGTATCGTTTTCAGAACAATAGTCGAGCATTATTTAATGTAAATATTGCAAATTTCGAATTAAATGCTTACATTGACAGCGTCTATTCTTTGAAGCAGAGATTTGTAATTGCTAAATTTAGAGTATCCTCTCACAGACTCATTGTCGAAAATAGTAGATGGGCGAGATCATATAATTTAATTCATAAGGGACTTTGTTCTATTTGTAACCTCTTTGAAGATGAATATTATTTTTTATCCTTGAATCTTGCTAAAATTGGTACCTACAGCTGCCTCTCTAGGCGCTCAGCGTTACGAGGTTGGTGTAATGACTGTTTGGCCTGGTGTCAGTATAATGTGATCGGGTGGGACATTATGTTACGTGTCTGCGGCATGATGCCCCATTGTTAATATCACTATAAACTGCCACACTGCAGACATCGTAGCGATATGATTGAAAAATTGTTAAAGCTACGTTAAAAATTCAAATCACACAGACACACACACACATATACACACCTACACACACACGCTCACACCCTACAGCTAGATTTTGCGAATTAACCTACTTATTTCATTTGCATTCATGTGCATCCACATGCATATGTAGTCTCGTTTCTGGCTGTGTTTTCTTTGTACATTATAGATGATGATACTTCATTGACTATTCTACTATCCGCCATTCAATTTAGTTAATTAAAAACTGAATCCTCACAGTCCGTTTGGGCCGTTGGAATGAATAATGAAATTCTGATGCAATTGCAAAATTAAAATATTTCGGATAGCGCTAAATCATTTACAAATATGGATTATAAATATATTACAATAATGTTCGAAGTCAAACATTGTTTGGAAGCCAATGTAAATTAGCAAGAAATAAATATGGTGACACTAACAACTCACTCACGAACCATAACACTCCAAAGTCACAATCATATGGTTTCTGCATGTAAAATGTATAAGAAACAATCAGAAAATGTGTAAAGCTGCATAACAAGAAAATTCAAGATAAGCAAAGAAAGTTGCGAACAACTAATAAGAAAGAACGAAATATTTGACATTTAAAATTAACACCTTTTATGGCTATTTTAGGAATATTAATGAGAATAATGATGAGACAGAAGAAACTGAGGAGAGATGAAGTATTGAACATTATACAGTATGAAAGGAATCAATCTCTTTGCACGATATAGTCAAAGTGATGAAAGTCAAAGTCATGAAAAATGTTAAGTCCTCAAGAGTATCTTTAACCTCATTTTAAATATAGGTGTTTGTTCCAGAAAACGGGGCGACAGGGTTGAGAAAACCGATAAATAAAATAAGGAAGATAAATCGGATTCTACTGAGTTGTCTCAATGAGTTACAGCAGCAAGAGAGGGGTGCAGATCCCCCCCCCCAAAAAAAAGTGGTGTCGACCTTTTCTTGTGTGTTGTGTGGGGGGGACTCCCCATTAGGCCCCATTTTACAATCGGGGGCTAAAAAATGTTCATTTGTCAACATAAAAATTTCATTAATTTCTAATAATATTTTCTAGATGTATATGCTGCATCTTCCACCTCATCCAGGAAGTGGAAGGTACCATTGTTTCATGATTCTAAATTAATACATTTGCCACAGATTAATTTGTGTTCCATTTATCGTAATTTATTTCATTTCATTCTAATTATATCAGCTTCCTTGTACGACGGTATTAAGAGACGTAAGTAAGTTTGTATTTGTCCATTTCCATTGGCGTATTAATTGTGATATTACTTTCATTCCGAGTTGAATTGCCTCTTGAAAACAAAATATGGTCCATGGATAATGTACATGCATTCAAAGTGAGATACTAAAAATAAAATAATTCACCTCATATGCTGTGTACTCCAACCTGAGTAGAATGATTATTTTACCATTGTCATTTGCTAACTGTTGATAACAGTTCTCGACATGAAAAAGTATAGTCCTGTTCATATGTGAATATAACCCATTCATGTACGTAGAAGTGATTATAACCCATTCATGTGCTGTACGTAGAAGTGATTATAACCCAGTCATGCACTTAAGTAGAAGTGATTATAACCCATTCATGTACTTACGTAGAAGTGATTATAACCCAGTCATGTGCTGTACGTAGAAGTGATTATAACCCACTCATGTACGTAGAAGTGGTTATAACCCATTCATGTACGTAGAAGTGATTATAACCCAGTCATGTGCTGTACGTAGAAGTGATTATAACCCAGTCATGTACGTAGAAGTGGTTATAACCCATTCATGTACGTAGAAGTGATTATAACCCAGTCAAGTACTTACGTAGAAGTGAAGAAAATGATATCTATTCATACACTGCCTGGGCCTAAAATATGCATTCAAAATGAGGACACGTTCAAAACTCGATCACAAGTTGGTCACCTTTCACGCCTTGACTCGCCCATTACATGTCGCATGTCTAAGCTTGGCGAATGTTGAAAGAGTAGAAAAATATTCCATTTCCACCCGCCTCTTATAATGACGATCGTGACAAAGTTGATTATACAAACGAGAACTAAAGCATGTGCCTTCTATGCTGGTGGGAGAAATAAATCAAATTTGAGATAGAGATATTTAAATTGGTATGAATACAAATTTATCGCCATATCTCAAATTATATTTAAGTCGGTATGAATATAAATTGATTGCCATATCTCAAATTATAGCATGCAGTTTCTCTAACAAGTGTTCCACTGAATGCACTGCCTCGCAAATGAAAGTCATGATACAACTTAACGCAGGTTAGACAATAGCTCCCTGGGCTTTCATTTCAGACTACAAACTTTACGCAGGCAAGACAATAGCTTCATGACATATAATAATATTCTACTAAAGCCTCATTACAAATTCTTAAATTATGCCATATAAATTGAAACCTTAACAAGTTGCTGTTGTTGTTTTGGGTATAACGCTATTTTTCATCACATGATCGGCTATGCATGGCTGTTAGTATATTCGGTTTAGGAAGGACACGAAAAAATGCCAAAAGAACCACCGTCCCACGGGAAGCTACTGTCAAGCTTTCTCACATACCTACGATGGCCGAGCCTGAGATTCGAACCCAGTCGGACAGAGGTGAAATGCCAATGATCTGTAAAGGTGAGCGCCTTAGAACACCCGGTCACCAGGGGCCCCGCAACCTTAACATTGCATCTTAAGATTACTATGGCAGTTGCCGCCACAAGGCGGTACAGATGCCACGCCATTTCCGGACGAAACTAATGTTGGGTATGTGAAGTAAGTTGGTGCCATATTATTAATGATCCGACAAAATGTACATATTATTCGTCATTCTGCAAGTTTCGTCCAATCGGTAAAAATATAAACTGTACATTTCCTGGCAAACTAACATTTAAAAAACGAAAACGAATAATAATAATAATAATAATAACAACAACAACAACAACAACAACAATAATAATAATAATACTAATAATAATAATAAATCTACTCACCTATACTGTATCCGGCAAGCTTTGGTCAAAGTTTACATTTCAGATAGCTATCTATCCTGTCTCGAGATTAGGCGGAGAAAACCCAGTGAGGTTACCATGGGTTGAGAAAAACCTGATATGGAGAGAATGTTAAAAAGACAAAACAACGAAAAACACTTTTTAGCTCTGAAATTTTAGCAGAAACTTAAACAAAATCCAGGAGCAAAAATAGTTCAAGCACAATAGTGCTTTTGTTGTATACGTTGCAAAAATGTTCACCGATTTTAACAATTTCTTGAACTTGATATCTTACCTTTATTGCTCATTTTCAGAATGGCATTAACTAAATTACGAACATCATCTCATACACTCCATATTCAATCATAACATTGGAGACACAAGTCCTAATAATTTAAAGTTCTGAATAAACTTTAGTAAATTCCAAAGTCCAGCGCTGAAGTGTTGATGTGTCTGTGATGACCTGTATAATGATGATGTGCCATACAATGATGATGTGTCTAACCTACAATGTGACATTACAATAGCATACAATGAAATTAAAAAAATTAAAAAAGAACTAATAAACAACGTAAATTAAATATGCATAAATGCAGAAATTATAAACCTGTACATTAGTGACTATTGAAGTTCACGGAAAATATATAAATCCTCGTAGAATATTTTGCTTCTCCTTAATTATCATATATGTACAAATTCTTTATCTTATTGAATGCCTCTTGTATCCCTTTTTCGCGCCCCGCACATAATAAATTTAGAATCGAAAGTAGAAAACCCAAATAATAGTGGTGTAAATGTTAAATAAGTATCTATAATTACTCACATTTCGAGATGGCAAGTCACCTGGGGATCGTTTCACTAACACTGGCGTAACTTACGCACAAAGTAGGAAGTTACGCACGCCGTAACTTACGCAAAGTGAGCGTTTCTCGAAAGTGTACGTAACTCCGATACATCGTCGCAATTTGCGCACCTGCCGCAACTTTTAATCCTGTGACTCTTTAGGGATAGGATATAAGAAATGTGTCCTTAGTAATGTAAACTTCCGACAAGAATGACAGCTTCTCAGACGACAAAACCATATTATCTGACAACCACAATAGCGGAAGTAGATTCACGGTCTAGAAAATGGTCTTAGAGGAAAATTTAGTGCCTAATAGACGAAATTATGACAAACTATCAGAAGCTTTATCCTAGCCACACCACTACAATTACAGAGAAAACTACAGAAAAAATATACTCAAGTAGAAATATATTCATAACAACTAACAATGGACATACTTAGAAATAGAATAGGTTACTAACAACAGCGGAAAAGTAAATGCAGTTTGCAGTGTATTAATAATAGCAAAATGAAAGACAATTTATTCTATATATAGTTTGAAGAATATTTTGTGCACCTTTTTATATCAACATCTAAGTTATAAGTATTGTAATTAGGATTAATTATGCCAATATCAATATAAGCATAATATTTGTGGTTTGATTTTTTCAGATTAATATAATTTTGAATTAATATCTTGTTATTATTTTCTTTTGAAATTATATCACTTCAATATTACTGTACCAATCAATATCAAATTATTTAGCTTCATTTGTAGATACCCTGACAACTTGTACATACCTTAACAGCTTAATGGAGACTTAGGTGGAGAAATTGCTCTTACAAAGAAGAAAATTGTAAATTCTTGAAAAATGTATCAACTGATGTTACGACCCTGTAGTCAAATTACATATGTGTTAAAATTTAAATTCTTCTAATTTGTTTCATTTTTATTTTTTTATACCACTAAATATTATTATTATTATTATTATTATTATTATTATTATTATTATTATTATTATTATGATGATGATTATGTTAGCAAGGTCTAATAGTTTGTTAGAAACATCATATTTATTTAAAACGTAAATGTGACTCGTGTAAGCACGATTTTTGCATGACGGTTTTTCGTATCAAGTAAACAGTGAGAAAGAGCTATGTAAATGATTGGCTGTGACCACGTTATTTCAAAATAATACTTGTTTACGCAATGTAGTGATTTCGAAATCACACGTGTACTTTCGTGCGTGTGTACATGTAATGACGCATTAGCTTGTTTTAAATGCTCAGTTACCTGTAAGAAATTTTTGGTCAGAGTCGTAATCGTAGTCAGTCGTGGGTCAGAGTCACATCATAACATCTTACAGAGTTTATAATACCTTAAGAAAGATATTTCTGTGCTGAGTTGCGCATTCGTACAAGGAACAACATGTGTGTTGTTAGTGGTGGTAGCTGTATTTCATCTACTTTCTAAATAATTATTTTCCCTGGAGAACAACACTACTGGCTTTGGACAAAGACATTTGATGAAATTATTTCTAAATCGGAACAAAACAATACAAATTGTGCTTTACAGTGAACATTCTGGACATTTTGTGTTAGCCTTCGTCTGACGTCATCATCCGCCATCTTGGAACGGAACTGAGATTCAGACTGTATCAATTTAGAACTGTTTATTCACAGGACTTGTGTGTTTTCACAATTTTAGGACAATTTTTGGAATCTTCTTCGTAAATCGTAAGTCTTGTTTCATCTATTTACCTTTTCACCGTGTTTTCTAGGGAAATTATTTTTGTTAAAATTTACAAAGCTTGTTGTCTTCACTCTTTCTTTGTGTTACTTTGAACGAGCCGATACGTAACACTGAAAAAAGGAAAGTATCATGACATAACATAATACTTTTGTGTCCCCCCCCCTCTATATTTTGTGTAAGATATAATAAGTCAAATGGCATTCAGTGCTTACTTTCTGTAAATCAGGTGTATTATAAAGTGTATTTATGTGTAGAACTTAGATTAATAGTGATCATAGAAAAATAAGATATATAAGTTATAAGTTATATCTAAGTTATATAAGATATCACTATTATACTAAATATTGCCTTTCAAGTAGTTCACTGATTATAAACTGTTTCAAAATTGTCTCAATAGCATCAGTCTGATAATCTTTCACTTTCATTGACAAGGTAATCAAATATCATTTCATCATCTTTGTCTTCATTGTCATCACTATCATATTCTCTAAGAATTTTTCATCAATGGCCTTGTTGTGCAGTTTGAGGACAGCTGTGATAATCTTCAATTTTCACACAGTTTGGGGGCTGGATGGGTAGGTGCCCTCCTGTTTTATGGAAACATATAAATACAAGAAGCAAAGCTATAAATTCATATGAATAAAGATAAAACAAAATTTCACTTGACCTTGTTTAGTCAACATTTATACTTGAAAATCTTATAACTTGTAATTAGAATATGCATAAAATGTTGTGGCAGAAATAATAACATGTTTGTTTACAATTTAGATACAATTATTTTAAAATTAATCTCCTGACATAAACCTTTTAATAAGATCATTTAGTGGAGTTGTAGGACTCTTGGTACTAATGCTATGAAAAAATGGAAACCAGTCTAGAAAGGGTGGTGATAAAATAGAGCATATATGGGTTTGGCAGTCCAAGATTGGTTAATAAGGAAAGTTAGAATGTAGTAACAGTGTATCCATAGGGGTGAAAGACTGAGTCAATAATCCCCTTGGTGTCAGAATTTGGGGTCAGGCTGAGTAAAAAACAAACTTTGGTATCAAACCTGGAGATCCAAATTAGAAGTTTGAGGGGCCTGAAGCACAAATGAGGGTAAAGGGAAACACTGCGTAAATATCTTTTTAGAGCTAATCATAGCTTTAATGAAAAGAAAGAGACAATTTAGTGATTTTGTTTCAGTACTTTTACAGACTTGAGTTTGGAAAATGCATTACTGAAATTAGCATAGACTCTTTAGGACAAAATTAAAAATACATATTTCAAACACATGTAGATCCAAAAAATGCTACAGCCCATATTGTTTCCTCTACACAGAAGCTGTCATCAAGGATGTGTCTGTACTGATAAATATAGGTTTGCTGATGAGTGCTAAAATAATTAAGTTATTGAATTCTTAATATCATGGTGTTTGCATAGCTTTAATACGGGAACTTAATTAGTACTATGAGTCCTATAGGGAAAATGAGCCATATAGTGGTTCCACATATGCATGTACAATTAATATTACCATTAATGCAAAATTATGGTTCTATTTGTGGATAACAAGCAAGATGAAGGCCTTTTGTAAACATTTGAGTTACTTCAATGGGATATTAAACTCACTTTCAGAAATGTTGCCATGAAAGGAGAGGGGGTGAAGTGTAAATTTTATTATTTTGTAATACTTGCACATGTAGATGATCACCTTGCCCTTTTACTCATTCACTGCATAATATGACAAGACTGGTAATATACTGAAACGGAATTCAGTGATTTCTTTCTGACATGGAGGTGTATTTCATGTATTTCATAACATCAGTTACTAATATAGGTGAGTACAATAACCTGTACCTAAATCTTAATGTGCTTGCTCCATTTGCCCGCACCACAGTAACTATAGTTTTGAGTGGACATCATTATACCTCTGTTCTACAACTGACCTTGGTTTGAATATGGGAGTAATTAGCCAAGGTCATTGTGTGTACTCTGTATCCCCAACAAGCCACTCATTTCCATGGTCCTCCATGCGTTCACTCAAACCATCAAAAAATAATTCATTCACAGATCCAGGCCATTTACAAACTAAACTGACAAATTTGAAGATATATATATATATATATATATATATATATATATATATATATATATATATATATATGACATAAATACCCAAACAAGCCAGTTTATGTTAGTAATGTCCATCTGTCAGTTGCCTCTTGCAAATTTTATAAGAGTTGTTGACTTTAGTATATGACCAAATCTTGTGAATGCAACTAGTTTCATATTTTTCTTAATGCATCAGTATGTTAATTGGTAAATGTTATGTTCATCATCTTAAGATATGAAAAGAAACAAATAACTTCTTGCTACAGAAACTGTAAATCTTTTGGTTCTTAACCTTGTAGATTAATGCAATCTTAAATTGACACCATTTTTTGAGTGCAAATAAGTCCTGCTTCTTATCACAGATATCAATGAAACTTTGTTAGTACTGTAGACACCACCTGAATATCATGTTCATTGATTATGATTATTAATACAGTATTAATGAATGGAATAAATAATTTATCATTTTTTATTTACTTGCCTGATTTATTTACCATTTCATAGATTTCTATTCTATTTAGAACAGCTATTACTTAGTTATTTCTGCAAGGTATTCATTTGTACGTGTGTGTGTGTGTGTGATAAATACAACTACACACTCTCTTTCTATGTATATATTACAGTTGTGGTGATATAGAAATAAATATCTTTAGATTTAGTCCTTATAATATATTGTTATATATATTTAATTTATATTGTTTGTTGGCTTTTCTAAAGGATTATGTTATATACATCTTAATTTTTACTTGACCTTGCCCAAAGTCAAGTTCATGATGTACCTGGTCAGTGACATTTATATTGTAAACAAGATAATACATAACTAATATTTCTCTAAGAGTATAGGTTAAATATTCAGATCATTATATTTGGAGGTAAACATGCTTGTTTGAATCCGAGTCTAGAACATGGTTTTTCACTTGGAAATTCCTAAACTTGTTGAAAACTTTAAATGTTTTAGAGAGGAGACTGACCTGCATCCTGGCTCAATTATGTCATGGCATTTTATATAATGTTGTTTACTTGAAAACAATTACTCATTCTTGCCTTAACATCTGAAGCAGAATCAGACTTATTGTTGTATTCAGTTTTTATTTTTGTTGGAATTATTATTCACTGTGCTCAATATTATTATTATTACACTAAAACATTAATTTGGAATTATAGGGACTATAGGCACATCAACACATTCAATACTGGAACTTATTTGGAACAACACTGGAATTCGATTGGAACTTCATATGTTTGGACTTGTGATAGAACTTTTAGGAGTAGTTGGGATTTAATTCACAACTCTGGAAGTTCTTTTCAAATTTTCACTTTGCATTCTAGGGAAATAAATCATTTGTTGAATTTTACACAACTGATGGTTTTTGCTCTTTTCTGTTGCTTAATGTAAGACCATAGTCATAACAATATTTTCATGAAACACATATATTAATTTTATTAAATGGTGAAGAATGAAACATCAGGATATTTTTGGTATATATACTGCTATTATTTGCAATCATATATGTTTATAGTAAGAGATTGATAGGTTTTTGACTGCTTCGGACCAATTACACATGGCAAAATGCCAATAAGTAGTCATCTAACTTGGACTGATGTTAAACTGAGTTGTCAATGCCCCATTGGAATATCCGCTGCATGATACCTTATTGACAATTCCCCTCTGATAGACACTATCAGCAGAGCTGGGAAAACCCTCCATGGTGTTGACTGTAGTGGTCTATGGGCCCATATCTGCTATATGATTGACATTAGCCCCTCTAATGGACACAGTCAATAGAGATGGGGTAACCAAGCCTGGTGTGGATTTGAGTGGTCAGTTGGCCATTGTGATATCTACTATACATTTGCCCTATGCTACACAGACAATTGAGATGGGGTAACCAAGCCTGGTGTTGATTTGAGTGGTCAGTGGACCATTTTGATGTCTACTATACATTTGCCCTATGCTACACATTGACAATTGAGCAGGGTTAAAGAGAGTCGTTTGATTTCAAAAGTGTAATGACAGAAGTTGTACCTTATTTTAAAAAGCACCTCCCTATCCCACCCTCACTTAGAATCATCAGAAAGAAATTGATATACCGACAGATTTACTTATCAGTATTTCTGCCTGTATTTATGTATGTATATTTTATTTCCTTTATGCTATCTTGCCATCTCAGTTAAGTTCATCAATAAGTTTGGGGGTGGGGTGGGGGCATTTTTAAAGAAGATATTATATTACATCTAAAGAAGATGCACATTAAAGGACACAAAAATTTATATTTAATTTTTATTTTTTAAGAATTGATTGCAATTGTCTGTGAAATTGCAATAACTTTTTTTTTTAAAAATGGATGAAATTTTCTGGGCAATTGCAGAAAAGTCTACAGTGTAAACTATTAACATTAACCTTTTTATTACATGCAAAAATTCATTTTTATGATAATCAAAGTGGAAAAAAATATATCGCTGAAATAATAGAATTAAATTGGTATAAAACAATAAATACTAATGTATATGAGAGCCACATGTTTATACTTCCCCCTTAATCGAACCTCTATAGTTCAAGAGGTATACTTATCGGTAGCTAGAATTGGGTTACAGCCCACATTTGCCAGTGTCTTAATGAACAATTTTAAATGTTTATTAAATGCTGGTAAACCAAATCCCACCTAACCCAGAAAAATAAAAATCATTTGGACGTTTGTTGTAAAGTTAGTAATTTTGTTGTAAGCACTGGAGTCGGACGTTTATCAATAAAACACGAAAGATACAAAAAATATTATCTATACTTAAATGTGTGACAACACGAAATAACCTTATCTATAGTACAATTTATATTTTTAGTACATATGAAGTTATTTGGTGTTGTCGCAAATTTTAGTAGTTTTTTATGGCGGGGGTGGGGGTGGGGTAATAAAACGTCAGACTCGTTGGGATACTAAACTGTCTGCGGTCTTCAACTTGCTATTTATTACTTTGATACTTACCATACATCTGTATGCATCGACTGACATATTTATGTTTTGCAATACAGGGGAAGATGTATTTGGTCCTTTGTTGTAAAATTAAATCACTGCATTGAAAAAAGAATATTGGGAGGGGAGACAATACATTGTCAGTCTCAAGACGCACAGTTGTAAAGACTTAATTATATGCAACGTTAAATGAAAAGCTAATTAAAAAGCAATTCGGCATGCTTTATGTATATTACTAATTGTATCTTTTAAATAGTTTTAAGTTCGTGTTCTATTTCACACACACACACACGATGCATAATAGTATTCTTTCAACACCAAAATAATATTCCACTTAACCCCCTGCCAGCTAGCCGATTCTCATTGGGTAAGTAAATGCTCTTTTTAGCAGGGTATTTACGAGTGGCATATTTAAATTTAAGAGGCAAAATACAAACCTGAATATGTGCGGGCATAAGATGAGATCTCAGTGTTGGTCTCTGTATATCATCTCACACCAAATCTGTCAGTTGCAGAAAAATGGAAAAATGTCTCTTGGAAAGTGATATCTTGATGTTAAACTGCGAGCACACAAAGTATTCAGGACCTGTGTACTGTCCCAGAACACACGTTGGCGTCGCAAACTATGTCCGATATTTTTTTTATTCAGTCCGAAGATGATAAAAGCGGCCATTTTTTTCCTTGCGCAAAACATACGCCATCTAGGTGCCTACCTTAAGTTACGCGAGTATTTACGTTCATCCGTAGCTTATGGAACGTTAGTGAAACGGGTAAATTCTGCTTAAGCAAGGTTGTTTGCGTAACTTAGCCAGACGTACGTTACGCACAGCTTACGCACTTTAGTGAAACGGGTCCCTGGGTTTTAGACTGAAAACATACAAATGTACATAGAATTCTCAAACCACCGCTAAAGTCTGAAGAGACAAAAACATGCTGAGTGTTAATAATGCACGATGATTTTGTTCCGATATCAAATCTATTTGTTAGCACGAGCATAAGCTTGAGCATCCGAGAAGGCTTGCTTGGCATTTGGGCGAAAATCCGAAACAAGTAATCCAAAGAGGGTCTAAGAGTTTGCTAGGCTCGATTAAACATATTGTACAGAAGATTAGTCTGTTGGATAATCTTCATTAAACTTAGCACCAGTTTGCCATTGCGCAATGCAAAGTCCGCCATTCAAAACGCTCTAACAAACTAATGGCTATATAAAGTAAAATAAAAACACCAACATAAAAGAAACTTGTCATTAAAACCTAAAATACACAAAATGTAATTTGTGCACAAGAAAATTATGCTGAGAGCTAATAAGTTTCATTAGATTACCATATCGACATTGTACTTAATCAATCAACGAAAACAACTAAATCACTGTTAAGAACAGCTAGATTGAAACTTGAAGACCCATTAGCGAAGATAAGAATGAGCAGCAGGGAGGCTGGACAGACCATCAGGTCCACGAATTAGAGAACCCAATTAGAGAACGAGGCAGAAATGGACATACAAGGTCTCGAAGGATAAATCGAAGCCTCTAACGCTTCCTGAGGCTGGACCGTAGACCCGCGCGCTGTCCCTCCCTGCTGCTGTTGATGATCGGGAAAGGACCGGTGGTAGATCGTTATTGTTTCCTCTGCTGTTTACAGCCTGGTTCTGGACCATGAGCAAACAAATATTAGCTGCCGGCGACAGGTCTCTCAACAAAAAATGTTATCGAGACTGTTACGCATTTGTAATTAAATTGCTTGTGCGTTAGTTTTAAAATTCTTTTGATATTATATTTTTGTTTCATTACATTTTATTGTAATGATTATTGTAGGGATTCAAAATTCTTTTTCAGTAATTCCGTTTATCTAAGACGTAAAACGTATTACATTAGTAACATTTTTAGTTTACATTGGTCCTCGGTAGTGTAATCGCTACGCGAATACAATTGGCTGTTTTCAAGGTCCTTTTCGACCTACGTGTTAATCTGGATAAACAATGTTTTATTTTTGTATTTGTTTTAGAGTGATAGTCTAGTTCTTAGATAGAGCTACGTGCAAATTGGCAAATATCTTATTACGTATTTCAAGTGTTATTAGATCACGTAGTCTGTCTCGCGAGAACGAGATGATAATTCGGGTGAATATATAACCTTTTCTGAGCGCTCGTCAGTCAGTTGTATTCCTGATACCTAGGAGGCCGGATAGGTTACCAGATTGTTTTTGAAATTCATGTGTGTTTGGAATTTAAATTTATTTTCTAGAAAACCAAACGAGTGTACTGTTGTATAAATTCTGGGAGAAAGAGATTCAGTGGAAATTTATTCTGGAATTATTCGGAAACAAAAACTGTGATTCAATTGAGGAATTGTTGATATTCGTACATGGACCACATCTGACGTCATCGCCTTCCATATTTGTATGTCGTCGAGATTCGAACCTGGATTCTAATAGAACTATTCAGTGATAGGACTTGTATTTTTCATTCTTAGGATTAAATTTTGGATTATATTCACAAACCGTAAGTCCTATTTTCCAATTTTTACATTGTTTTCTAGGGAAATAAATTATTTTGTTAAAATATACAAAGCTTGTTGACTTCACTCTTTTCTTCTGTTACATTTGTACGAGCCTACACGTAACAAGACCAATGCGATATCGTGACAGAGGATCATGTACTTTGATTGTAATAAAGCCATATGACTCCCTCTGCGCATGTGCAAAGCAGTTATTAAATCTAACCATATCCATGTCACCGGAACACCAGGTCTGATGAACATTTCGCAGCAAGCATGCATCAACTCCATTGAAAACAACGAAAATATTGCAGTTATCTCTGATGACTTTAGGAATCTGAGTGTATCATTCTGTGACATAGATTACGTAGGTATTTTTGTGTCTACCTCGTGAAAATATCCGGGTCGGATTTGTTTGTCTGTCGAGCATGACATCGTCGTACACTACTAGATTGTTAATGTCGCCATCAAGATCTTCAGCCGACGTTGCAGGGATGACGGTGAGAAAATCAATAATATCATCGTCATCCTCCTTCAGCGACTTTGCACTTTCATTGAATTCCTTAAGAACACTATAGCATCTCTGATCATCCACGGATGGCCACTAAATAAAGTTTGCCACCACTTGAGTCATAGCATTATCAGGTTAAGTAACAACTGGGTTTTACCAGACACAGACAGACCGATGAAGATTGCTCGAATGGAGTTTGGCAATGCCGGATGGTGCTTGACTTGCTCTTGCTCTCGTGTTGCAGAAAAGTCATTGACATTCATATTAGTACAAATGTGATAGGTATATGAATTTATATTGTGTTCGATGTGAAGGATTTACCGATACCAGCGAATTAACAACAACGACGACAAAGAATCGTTGACGTGCGCTTACAGGCAAGTGAGTGAATTGTGGTACAAAAAAGATACAGATGTGTGTCACTTCGCAAGCGAAACGTGGTGGTGATATCGCTGCTGCACTAGAGAAATTGCCAGGGACTCCACGGGCTAAGTATCCTGGTGAGAAACATCTTCGGGGATATAATTATTGTAGTCCTGGAACTCAACTTGATATCCGACTCGACGAAAGAAATCAACCAAAACCAGGAGAGCATACAATAAATGCGATTGATCACGCATGCCATACTCATTACAACGAGTATAAAAATCGAGATCTACAACAAAGACATATTGCAGACGTCAAGTTGAAGTCTGTAAAAAATAAATCTCTCAGAGAATCAATCGCCAATTGATTGATAAGATCGGCGATGACCGGTAAACTAGCGGTAGGAGCTGGCAATTAATCGCCGATAATTATGATATGGAGTCGATTTATTATAGCCCAAGAGGATACTGGAGAGCAGAGCAGCGATTAATAAACTCGCTGATGCGATAGGTGTCACACGGGCTGTTGCGGCAGATTGGTTGGCCCGACAGGCAATAAGGCAAATTTATCTGCCGCCGCCTAAAACGATTCAGTACGAACGGTTTGATGTTAGCACTCCCAACGAAGTTCACAAATCCGTGATTGTTGTTGGATTGCATGCAGTCGGACTATTCACAGTCCGCACTCTCAAACAACCACACCGACACAGAGTAGCGCTTATTGATATTATATACGTACTCAAGAATATCACCGCAGTTATATCTAACCTTTTTTCTCGTGGAAATATTGTTATACTCAACGTCCATGCGTGAGCGTTGTGGTCAATTATTACTATCGGAGAACCCCTCGATCGATACCACGCTGTGTACAGTCGCGTATTAGTTATTGTTCTTACCTCTCTTGGGAATTTTAATTTCTTTTCCAGCTCAGCGATATCGCTTATCGCGGCTTCGTTTTCTCTGGCGTCCTACGCCAACTCTTTTATAGTTTGCGTCGTAGATCTGTACGACCAATTCCTCGTAACGCGTTCGTGAAGTGTTCTGTTATTCTCTGAGCTACACAGTTGAGAATAATGTTGGTCTTCCTCATCGGTTGAAGAGCATCAACATTAGGTCCATTTAACGCAAAAATCGCGTCGACAACTGCGGTCACAGGATATACACGCTAATAGTATGAATTGTCAACACCAGTCAGCATCCCCGGCCTAGAATTTCTAACACGACAACACTCTGGAGGTGATTCTTGAACAGGGTCACGTTTATCAGGGATAATCCAAGTTGTGTCAGCGTCAACGTCGCCACCGACGTTAACGTCAGTGACGTTGTCACTGGCGACAGCGATAAATTGTATTCTGAAGAAGTATCTTTGTCCGTGGATCGCTAGCGATAATCAATGATATCCGGCTAGATAATCGATGATTGTCGCTGCTAGCTCGTCGTTCATCATAGCATCGATGAAAATATCGTCTTGCTTAATTCTGAGCGTTGATCACACATGCGATGCATCATCGGTCCTGAACTCGTTTTTAGCCATACGGATAGGACTGAGTAATTCCAAATTTGGTGCATGGAGATCGATCGGGCGCTTGGTTAATCTGTGGAGATCGAACCTGGAATTCGAAGGCTTGATCGCAGATAATCTTGTAAATTCCTCCATTATATAAGGCAAATATATCTTTTAATTAAATGTCAACCTAGATTTGTATACAATGACTTCAAGAACAAAGAACAGTTGCAAATGGTTGATGATTCAATCAACAAGCCCATGTCGCACACGATGTTATTATAAATTTTGCGGTTATCATCAGCAGTGTTAGACACGTAGTTTAGGGCCAAAACCATGTGTGAAATGTGAAATTGGTGTGAGAGGCCAAGCAGAATTTTGCGTAGCGTGTGGTGGCAGAAAATACAGAGCTCTTAAACGGTATTATGATTTTTAAAAAATGATGGCCCGGCTACTAGTAGTCAGGCTGCTAGCAGTAGCCCGGCTACTTGCAGTAGCCCGGGTCCAATCAAGGACACCATAGACTATCTCAATAGATTTTCTAAGTAATCGGATCACTCGCAATCTACTGCAAATCAATCTGGGCAATCCGCATAATATTTCTTCCTAGTGATATAAAATTATAATTTAGACAAATGACATACTATATAAATGGAGCAATGAAACAACGTCGATGAATTAAGAATGCATCCAGTCATTAAGAATTATGAGGTATCGGTTAAGAAGACCGGTTGGTTCCCTTGGTAATACCAGTTATCTCATATTCACTGTTGGGAAAAGAGGTATTACACCCATAAATGTGTTCATGAGTGTTGTAACGGCTTGATCAATGATCGTTTTGTTGTTGACCACATCAACGGCGATAGACTTGATAATCGTTCAGGAAATTTTCAGACTATTACTCAGAGCGAAAATTGTAAGAAAGGTGAAACAGGAGGGAGGAGGTATCCACGGTTAGTTAGATCTGTAAATTCCCGGACAGGTGAAGAAAGAGTATTTCAATCAATATGTGCAGCTGCAAGATATTTTAACATTCATCCAAATTCCGTACAGCTTGACGCGGATGGCATAACCAACTCAGCGTTATCGAAGCAGTATAATCAGCGAATAAGATTTCAATATCTTATGTATATCGCTAGCGATTCACGGGGAGGACTATAAACCGATTTGTTAGCCAAGTGTGATAATAGTTTAAATATTTTTTGTGCGGACAAAATTTTGATGTGATCGAACATTACAGTGGTATTAGCTAACCACAGTGGCTAGCGATCCACATGTAGAAAAGAATTTCTATCAGTAGAACGGTAAAATTTCAGTATCTCACATCATACATCGAAAGGTGTATCTGACTGCTCGCAGGCAAGGGAGATAACTCCGCTGGGACTAAAGTCCCCGACTAATATTAGGTAGAGATTATCACCAAGACGCGCCCCCGATTCCAGGAATTCGATGAGAAAGAAGTCGGGATTACTTGCAATCCAACAAGTTCTGATTTCGTCTGTCTCTGCTACACCGTTATACAAAATCAATATACGAGTTCCTTCATTGCCTTTGTGCTTGCACATCTTATTTGTAACGCCTGATTGTGCTGCTAACCTCCTGGAAGAACCTGGTGTTTGGTCATGAGGGAACTTCGAATTTTTTGTCATTAGTATAGCTAACGGGCTATTCCATGTCAAGACCGTAGACAGTAAACGGTCCAACGGTCCATTGTTAGCGATTTACGATTCGACGTTTCGTAACAAATTACTAACTACAAAGAACATTCTTTGATTGATTTTATTATATTAATACATCACAGTCTAGACATGAAATAACCTAGGTGTTGGTATGGAAAGCGGCCGACATTGTTATTGATTCGGCGAAACCGCTGAGTAATAACAATGGCGGCCACATTTCATACCCATATAAGAATGCTAGCATGTCGTTTGACAATTTAGGGGTTCACAAGGGGGTAGTGTCTACGCATAAATTAATGGTGATCAGTATTGAAGCCTGTTCGACGTAAATAACATACAAGCAACATCAGCTTACGGTAGCAGTATGCCTAACCCCCGGGAAATACTGCCAATTAGCATCACCCGAGCCTAGTCATCTTTTCTGCAAACACATCAATCATTTATATTAAAGAAATATTTATATTTTTATTTTATAATGAATTACGAAAATATTAATCTATTTCTTCTGCGATTGAAAAATTACATAATACGGGTTTACAACTTAGTGACCAGTTTAATGCTGAAAAATCGCATATGGATTTGAAACATTGCAAGAACGAATCTCCAAAGGAAGATACACAATCCCATCCGAGTACTGGTTCATCAACTGCTCCAGGGGGCAATGAGAATGTCTCTTGCAAATGTCACCGATGATACACAAATTGAGCAATTCGTTCCACTCACAACGGCGAGAGAAAAAATTAGATTGGAGTTGTCGGGTGAATATGAAAAAAAAAAAAAAAGATTGTGGGAATGCGTGTAAGACAGTTACAGAAATTTGTGGTGGACCGTGAACAGTCTGATCATACTAGTGAAACTGAGCGTGCGTTAGATCGCTAGTGATCCACCTTAAACGGTCCGATCGTGACACGGAAAGCTTACATGCGTTCTGAGTAAAAAAAAATAAAATAGTGTAGACAGCAAAAAAAAAAAAGTATTTTTAAAACTGTGAAACACTATGGTGAATCGTTGGGCAGTCTGGACACTAATAAAGTATCTTTCTTTTTGCTTTGTGAAACACTATGGTGGACCAATGGGACCATACGGTGGACCGTTTCACGGCCCAGCCGCTTGCGGCTAGGGTATGTCTCGCACAGACAAACTCAGTCATATCTTTTCGTGACGTGTATCAAGAAGATATAAATTTTGATTTGTCAGTGTGAAATGTATCCGTGACAATGATGGATTATGACTTCATAAATAAACGGGATTAACAGGCACTGATACAATCAAATGGCCGGGGGGACTCGGAGATAAACGAGTAAAGACTATACCCTTGTTGCGCCTGCTTCGATTTTCCAAGATCTGCTTGAAAACTGCCATCCACGGCATCACAAACTATGTTCACGGATATCGCTGATGTGTTCGCGACTATGCCCGCTGATATGTCGTCCTCAATCATCAACGCCATTGTTGTATTTGAATATAACCCGCGCAGATGGTATGTTTCTCCATGCGTTGATGATCGCTGAAAATTACTGGTCGATGATGTCGCTGACAGATTATTTTCGCAGCCTCTGTGTCAAACCTGGTAGCTTAATTGCCGATATCAACTCGGCGCCCCTGATTTTACAGTGATCAAGAAAAGACTCTTCGTACAATGTGTTTCCTCGATGAATCAGATGAATAACCGATTCTAAAATAACTTCGCGAAAACGATCAGAGTGAGCCCTTACTTTGTTTAGATGAGTTATTGTTGCAATGATCTGCTGTCGTAGGTGTTCATTGACGTCGCTGAGAAAGAGTGTTGCCGTAAGTCGCCGACAACACGTTCATCTTAATTATAGGCGCCGTAAATTCCGGGCGAGCCGACGACTTGGGGGTATATACTGTATTTCCTTTCCTTTTCAAATAAATACCCCCATTCCCGAAGATCCTTATCTTCGGGTTCTTTTATGACCGCGCACGTTTCTTGGTACAGTCGAGTTTCTGTGGCTGTGGTGTTGGTGGTGGTTGTGGTGGTGCTACCAACGGCCATCCAAGCACGGTTCTAATGGATGAATTATATACATCTACGGTGTAATCTGCCGTTGAAATTTCTATGACCGCTCATGTCCCGTTATAGCGATTTTTGGTTCTCGGCCTGTGATAGATTCAATTCTGCGTTGAAACTCATCGTTGATTTGTTCGATTTGATAACTTCCTTTTGGGATGCTGACAACATTCTAGTCGGTTGTTCCATCGGGTTTATTTTTATACGCAAATACCAGTGACTTGTTGGCTGGCAAACCCCCAAATGACTTTGATCTAATATTTGGCCAACTATTATAGACCCGCCGTTGTGCAAGCGCGATTTTAAGAGACCGACCATTTTGTGCTTTTATCGGTGTAGCGAAAAAAATATCAAACTTTGGTTCCGTTGACGTCGCTGATATCATCGTGGTTGTTGGTGGTGTTGTAATAGTGGAAATTCTAGCAGTTCGCCAGCGACCTGTGCTCGCATTTCACGATCTGTCATTATTATTTACATGGATTCTAATGGAGTGCTAACACTCCGTGGAACACCAACTGTTTCAACACTCCGACTGTTAACACCCGGAGTGCTAGCACTCTGTGTTTTATCTACGAGCTGCGTGTTAAAATCTATCGGTGGAATGATGCCATGGATAAATATCCTAAATCGTGCAGCGCTAGACACGGAGAGCCTGTATACCCCAGTGACCTCAGCGGTATGTTTGATGGAGTTGTTTTGTTTGTGACCATGTTGCTGATCTAGACGCTACTGTGTATACAGCGTTAATGATACGCGTATGAATTACATTATCTTGAAGCTTTTTAATTTTTTCTTCGATTTCTGAGAGCTTAACTGCGGCGACCATAGGATTTCCAAAGAGATCAGTAGCGACTCTACTTTTGTTTCTGCGAAAATTCGGTTACATGATTATTATCTTCAGATCTGAATATGGCCAATCCATCACTGATTGTTTTTTACGAGGCCCTTATCATGATGACGTTGATGTCCACGTATTTCTTCGTTGTAGCGTCATCGTCTGATTCTGGTTCTGTCAAATTAGCAATTCCATTTCCGCTCATGTTGAGTTCAGCAGGCATTGTATCGCCGGTTTTAGCAACACGTTTAAAGATTTCTCCTATGGTCACTCTGATTGATACGACTGAGTCTTTGATTCTTCCGCCACCAGTAAATACCACGATGTTATAGCTGGTCGCACCTCAAACTCGCAGCATAATATCGACCCACTTTATATTGCTCGTCTTTAGCCGCCCATGCTGAGGACTTAAAAACAACAACCTCCTCCTGGTCAACCCAGGCGAGGTTCATAGGATCAGCAAGCTCATCTTTAGTTGCGTATGCTGACAAATCAACATCACCGAGACCAGATTTCTTAACCCTACCGTTAGCGGTAGAAGATCTTCCGTAAATGTCTTCCATTATAAATTACTAACCTGTTTAAAACGACCGCTAGTGTACTCGTGCACGACTTTTTGAGGTGGTGGGCCACCAGTGGTCCATGACCTTGATATAGCATCTAGAATCGCTAGCGATTCACTATAGTATATAGATGGATCTGTTAATGTCGGTGTTGGCAGTGTTGAATACCAGAGTGGAACGCTAGTTAATCCGCTGATATATTCGAGAAATTCCTTTGGTGGTGCCAATCCATACGAATAAAAATAAACAACATTACGTGGATCAACAGCATATGCAACCCACTGAGTACCCGGACCGGAATTTCCATCGAGATTAATGTTACCAGTTTCAATACGATTTGGTTGTTTTGCGCATGAAAACTCCTCTGAAGTTTTTGATGTTGAATCGACGAGCAGCATCAAGCAAATCAAAATTGGACATGGGAAGTTTAAGCGCCATCGTTAACGATGGGTTCCTGGTAATCTCAGACCTGAGCCGCGAGCATCTTGACCGTACCACGAATGGGGGATTCCTAGCAGTCTTAGACATCTGCCCCTCTTTCATTTTTTGTGGTCAGACCCTGTCCTGTTGCTTTCTTTAATGCCAGTTTCAACAGCGCCAAGTGCAGCTGCTTTTGCAAAAACAACAACAACAACAACAACAAAAACAGCCGGAGCTTCAGCGACAATCAGCGCTGGTATAGGTGCAAGAAGTGAAAATATTCCACCTGTTTTTTCTAAGTCTTTAATGGCACCCGCAGAAAGATCAAGTTCCATGCCAGTATTTGATTTCTTGGCGTCATTCTAGTGTTTAAGCTGACGTTGAGTCAGTGGTAATTTATTTGGGCCTTGCAATGCTGCTGTAGATTTCAGCGATATTTTTACTCAATAATTTTTCGCTGATGCTGATTGTAGCTTTTTAATCTGACCAGGTGTCAGAGTAACATTCACATCATGATATGACATTATATAACGGACGATTTAATTACAGATCTCTTGGATGGATCACACGTGATCTAATTACATGTTTTCCACTGGTGCATCAATGACTCTCATTCGTCCACCAACGCCTTCGAGCAACATTGTTTTGTCTGACAGTATAACGGCGATTGCTCTATAACCACCAGCGGGCGGTCTTGCCACACGAGCTCAAAAAGCTATTTCGACGACCGAATGTCTGAACAAATCCAAATGCTCCAGTGAGAAATAATAGATCGGACATAATGTTGTGAAGTCCCGTTGAGATATCTGCAAACCGGAATCAACATTCTGATCACGCCCCATAAATGTCATCAAACGATGATACACACGTGCAATATGATTTTTTTTCAAAAACCCAGTAACACTTCTTCGGATGGTTCTTGATCTCCATTTATCCTCAGAGAAACTTCCATAACCCCGAGCGTATAAAACACCATTGGGTTCCACTATTATGAATCTACTAGGGCGTGTGGATAACCCAGCAACACTACTTTGAATACTGTCTGTGGCCATCACCAACCACAACAGCGTTGATTTACCACCACTATCCATGAAAGAAAGCAGACGTTGTTCTTTAGCCAGCAATGGCGACATTGTTGGCATCCACAACGAAAGATTTGTTAGTATTACTTTACCAGCAGCTGCAGCATTATCTCGCCAGATTGCATCGTTTTCGGTGTGTTTTCGAAGAAGTACAACTGTATGTTTAGCACCGAATATAACTTTTCTCACATCACGGCAGAATCCAAAGATATGTGATAGTGGAGTTGCACATAAAAATTCTTTATCGCCGTTTAGCATCGATCGACGTGCTGCGAATCCTTGGTTGAAATTTTTATTTATCTATGCAACTTCAGTTGCAGCGGCGTTCATTGTTATGTTACGGTTCTCGGGGTGATCAGTAGTATCCTTCGCGAACTTCATTGATGGACCAGCAGACCGCGAATAATCATCGCTATACCGTGCTAACCCAATAATCGTCATAGCAAAGTCGACGTTTTCGAGACATGATTCAATATTCTTTCCATTAATCATGTATGTGGCACTGTTCAACAACGCCATAACACCGTTATTAGTAAAACCAACTCGGTCTCCAGTTCCATACGCTGTATCATCTGCTCTCAAAAGTCAACCTTCAATCTTAATGAATGCTTACGCGGGCAGGAAATATCTAATTGTATCTTGTACTTGTAGCTCGATTCATCCACGTGCATCAGGTACACGCGCATCATAGGAATAGTATTGATAATCGTGCTCTGATTCATTCTAGAGGACGGGTGCGTCCAGGTCAAATGTGTGATCAGATACGCGCTTGAACATCTTATTTATATTTTTTGTTATTTAAAACGACGTCGACGATTCACTAATGAATCAAGACCACTCCCTGCTATCAGACTTGCTGTTATATTTTTTCTCTCTCGGCGGCTTGTTGTTTTGTTAGTGGCATGCCAGCTAATTATTTCCACCGCTCATTTGCAGCTTGATTTATTTATTATTTTTTTTTTGCTGACACTTGCTGGCATCACTTCGGTGCTTGGAAGTGTAACTTCCTGAGGTTTTACTGGCTGCGGTCGGACCGCTGGCTATCTGCGTATTAATCGTGCGAGTCTTTGTTTGATTGCTGAGAATGCTTTACCAGTAACTTCACCAACAGTGCCAATAGCCTTGTCACGAACAACGTCAATGGCTTTCATTCCTAGTTGCTTTGCAGTCGGGATCGCTTTTGGGGCTACCGTTCTGAATAGACCTTGAACAACATCGCCGAGTCCATCTCCGTAGATAACTTTATATGTTGGCAATCGTGAATTTATCACCCTGACCATTTCAGGTCCACGTTGAGCATTGCTCATGATCATTATTTTCTCGTTACTGATCTAACTGCATACTTGACCGTAGTTGAGATTAGTCGCTGTAGTAATCATTGGTAATTTCCTAAAGAATTGCCCGATAAACACTGATATCCATGATACCACGAGTGAATAATCGCTGACAGATTGCAGCTGTTTCATTGATGATTTCTGGGGAATAATTGCCGGCTCGTCGCCAACCAATCAGAATTTCTAGTCGATCAACATCGGCAAAGACATTACTGGGGCAACGTTTATCTAGACTCTCATGTATTTGTTTTTTTGAAGTTGAGATAACCCACGAGTGGCAAGACCACTTCCAGTTGTTTCTTCTTCCTCAGCACGAGGTAGTCTATTTATTGGGGGGGGGGGCAATAATCTATCTCCAGGTAATGGCGCTCTTTTAACTTTTTCCACATGTTTCACAAAATTTCCAAATTCATTCTTATGCTCACCAGCGATTCTAGTTATACTTTCGAAATACAAAAGGAACCCAATTTTTCTGAAACACTGGCGGTGTTGAGATCTAATAATTTATAACGATCTGAATATCCGAATGCTGCAGCCACTATAGTTTGCTCTCGAAGTAGTTTACGACCTTCTTCGATAAATCGGACTTGTGGTTTTGGTTTTAGTTTTGATGAAGCAGTATCCCTCGCGTCGCCGATGTCCTCGTGAACTTTGTCAGTATCCTCAAGTATTTGTTGAATTTCTTCTTGTAATTGTGGTTGAGCGGAAGCTATTTCAGCTGGAAGTTTTCATAGAATCTTTTTAGTAGCCTTGGTTCTTTCTGCGATTTTTTCATGAGCTTTTTTCTGCGATTTTTCCATTTGCTCTAACGTGGGAATAAAACCTTTAGTAGCCTCCATGACCAGTTTAAAGAACTCTGCTGCACTTTCTTCAAATCCCTCTCTGGCTTCCTGACGCTGTTGTAGTTGCTTCTTGACATAATCACGGACGGGGAGATATTTCTTAAGCGCCTCCAGTCGTTTTCGAGCTAATTTATCTGTTCGAGATTCCATGGTTAACGCAGAATCGCTCATTATTATTGTTACAACGACGATTTAAGTACAGACCTGTCGCCGGCAGCTATTGTTTTTTGCTCGTGATCAAGCACCCGGCTGTAAACAGCGGCACAGAGATTCAACGACGATCTAACACTGATGGTTCCCCGATCATCTGCAGCAGCGGGCAGTGACAACGCATGGGTCTGCGATCCAGTTTCCATACCCTTTGGAGGCCTCGATTTATCCTGTCCGACCTTGTATGTAAATTTTTGCCTCCTTCTCTAACTGGGTTCTCTAATTCGTAGGCCTAATGGTCTGTCCAGACTCCCAGCTGCTGAAGGTTGCTTTAGAACACATTACATACTACAATATTTTTACACACCTCATATATTCTGTTAGTAAAACTAAGTGTCCTTCGGAGAAATTAATTTGATACAAACACATAAAGCATCTATATCTTCAAGGATATTGTCTTAAACAAAACTGAACTAAAATTTTAGGTCAACCTTTACCGAAATTCGAATGTCAGTGAATAGACTAAAGTAGAAAACGGTAGATACAATCAAATTTCTAAATTTCGGAACACATATATCAGACTAATTTCAGTTTATCTGTGAAGACAGAGCATTTACTGGTCACTGAAATTTTTTTCAGAGATATTTCACCCATGTACTTTTATGTTATACAGTGCATGTGATTTGGTTTTTTGTTATGTATCTTAATATTTATAAATCTTAAGATCGCTGCTCATGTTGTCTGTAATGTTCAACTAAACAAATCTAAATAATGAAAATTCTAAAAATGATGTCGCTGATCCCTTGATCTAATTTAAAGTAAATGAAGATGTACTGTCATAATTTTTGATCTGTCAATTGGAAAAAGCTTCTATCCTCGGTATCAATAGGTCTCCATTTATTTATTGTACCTATATCAAAAGAAATGTCACTCCGTGTGAGCTGACTGTGTCCAAAGAATTTTCTGTTTGAAATCGCAATTAAGGGTGTGTCTCTTTATTCTTTTGTGATAATGAAATCATTTTCTGCTCAGTTGCATACACAAACCAACCCCAACAACAAGTGTAGTAGATGCATCAGTAGTAAGGATGTACCTAAAAAGGACGTGACTATTATATAAAATGATAAAAGTATCTAATTCTACCTAATTAAGACATGCCTATTATATAAAATGGTAAAAGTATCCAATTCTGCCTAATTAAGATATGCCTATTATATAAAATGGTAAAAGTATCCAATTCTGCCTAATTAAGACATGCCTATTATATAAAATGGTAAAAGTATCCAATTCTGCCTAATTAAGACATGCCTATTATATAAAATTATAAAAGTATCCAATTCTACCTAATTAGGACATGATTATTATATAAAATGATACAGGTATCCAATTCTACCTAATTAACACATAACTATTATATGAAATGTTAAAAGTATATAATTCTACCTAATTAAAACATAACGTTTACATAAAATGTTAAAGTATCTAATTCTACCTAATTAAGACATACCTATTATATAAAATGCTGCGTTATCCTGCTACGCCCATATTCATTGTCTAACTTTTTCTCTGGACAAAGATAGTTGTTTTTAGAACTAAGGGTAATTTAAAAGATTATGAAAAGAAGCCAGACATTGGTAAAAACATTTAGAATGTAAAGAGAATTGTATATTTTGGACTTTATTTCCGTTTTAGTTGTAAGTTTGAGAGCCCCATCCCCCATTCAACCCCACCCACTCACTCCCCACCACTTGCTAATTTGGGACTGAAAACTTTATTTTACACATTAAAAATGACGAAGAGTTTCCTTCTCAATGTGTGGACCAAATTCGAGTTATGTATGTGTGGACTAAATTCGAATTTTGTATGGGTGGACCAGATTCGAGTTATGTATATGTGTACCACATTTGAGTTGTGTATATTTGGACTAAATTCGAGTGATGTATTTTAGATTGCAAATTTGAAAGATGGAAACATCATGCATTTAGTAATGCAATGGTTGCTAATGAACATGGAAGATTTCTTTAAAAGAAGAAAATTTCAATCAATTTTTTATTGGATGAAATTGCTAAACACCGACAAATAAACACATTGAAGTATTTATGATAATAGGTAAAAGTTGTGTATTAAAGATATAGAGGATCTCAAATGGGTAACGATTTAATATTGAAAATATGAAACGAGTTGAATGTCCAGCTTTTGCGAGCCTTGGCGATCAAAAGCTGGACATTATTTAACGAGTTTCATAAATTTAATATTAAATCATTACCCATTTGAGATTCTTTTTATCACATATATTGCTTTATTTCAGTAATTATTTAGATAGAAAGAAGAATGAATAATGTCGTTCATTTTGACAGACGCTGTACCTTTCATTTGTTGTGCGTAAAAAATCGTCCCAAACAAAGTTGAAATAGTAAAGTATATTATACAGTTTTGTTAATTATAAATCAAAGAATAAGCGTCCATCCAAATAAACAGAACATTTTACAAAAGAGAAAATATTTGTCAACACAAATGTCCAATGCATGTGATGTCAGATTGTTTGATGCGGTGCACAGTACCGGTATGAGTTGGCATACACAACACAGTGCCAACGTTTACGTTGAAATTCCACATCGCAACTACACAATTACATTGCGATATTTTTTTGAAAAGAAGATTACTGGATGCAGAAATACACATATTTACTGTAAAATATTTGTGACCGGATATTTGCAGTATTTGATTTGGAACATTAGATTGTACAGAAGACGTAGACAAATCTCTTTTTGAGTCTTACTTGCATCACATATTTACCGCGTAAATATGCTGTGGTTGGATAAAGTTCTGTCAGTTGGGGAGACCGGTTAATGTCTACATTCTTCTGTGAACAAAGGTGAGTTTATTTACATCAGTGAGTTCACATTTAAAGCAAGATTTATATAGGGTGGATTCCATGCTACAGATATACCGCCCCTCCATCCCCACCCCACCCTCGCTATCATCTGAGCAATACCGGTAGTTTTACTTGTTGTTATTGTTCTTGTCTTGAGGATTTTGCCATTTTTCATGTTATGATATGTTATACATGACATAACAAACCCCTGTGGGGGTAAATTGGCAATATTGAAACGGACGATACCATTTTTCCCCAATTGCCTTTCGTGAGTCGAATCAAAAATGGCGGCCAAAAATGTTCAATGAAAACCAAAAATTCCAGAAGGCGGGGTAAAAAGTTTTCCCACGATCGCAGCCAATTAGTAAAGAGAATACTGCACAATAATTTCATGGGATTATTTGGACCAATCATAATCACATAAAGTGATATGTTCACATGTCATAATATCAAAAATATTAAACTGCACACACACTATAGGCAAAGTGTACCGACTATGTGATAATATCGGCTACGTCATAGATAACGATAATAGTGCTGGAAAAAAAACCTAAATTGGTTGGTGGATAAGATGTTTCAGATTTCAAGTATACAATATCTTTACCTGCAGGTTAGTATCCACAAGAATTTAATAAACAATAGCAGTCGTATTTTAGACTTAAAAATTATCCAGATAAAAGAAACGGTTAGTATCAATATTAGCAAACGCGAAAAGCTATGTAATATGACATTATAAGATTAAAAGGAACGCTTCCAAATTACAATGAAGCGATCAGAAATGTTAAATTACATAGGTAGGATATAGATCTGATCCAGGTAAAAATATACATAAGCCTTCAGCATAGGAGACACACTTCTGTCAGTGTAGATAAGTTCACAAAGAGTCTAAACAGACACAATGGGATCCCTGCCAAGCCTCTACTAAGCAGACTTGAATAATTTTGTTAAACAATGATTTTAAATGTCCTATATGTGATGTGATAGATGAAAATATAATAAGGAATAAGGAATAAAGAATACAATCACACAATCATTGTACACAACTTGATTTTAATCGGGACTGTTGAACTCCACGGACACTCATGCGGCTGTGACCTGAATTCACCAAAAGTAAACCATGGCATCATAGAAACTCATTAACATTTCACTCCGTGACGTATGCTTCTAGTAATTGGCTAATTATTTCGGTCTGAGGAATATTTTTCCAGGACCGACTTCCCATAATGAAAGTAATCACAAAAATATAAGAATTCCTTAAAACGGAGCGCTGTAAACAAATGCGCATGCTCCAAATTTATTACTGTATATATAGGTTATTGGGTGACTAATGAGCCTATGAATACTACTTAAACAATGAAATATCCGGGATATAATTCGCCGTTACGCAAATTTAGATTTCTAGGTCAATATAAAATGTGTTTCGGCATCAGCATGACGTTGAGACCAACTAGTTGAAACATCAAAACGTTCAAGCTTTTATTCCTGTAGAAATAGGTAAAATTTTGTAACCTCGACGCTTTTTGTGTTTTCTGTTTGTCTTGTCTGTGTTTTGTATTTGCCTTTGAAAAACTCATTTAGTGTCGAAAGCGCTTAGGCTAGTTAGAAACTAGTTATGCACTGTTCGTTGTCAGTTTATTGCACACACACACACACACACACACACACACACACACACATTCATTTATATAGGTCTTTGCAAAGGCAACTAAATCTTGTAAGCATTCATTACAACCAGCTTGTCTGCACACGTCGGTGTACATTCCATACACCTCCCGGTAGTTCTCGAGGCTACTGAGCTATCGTTGGCTGAATGGTTCTTTTGGCGATATGTACATATTTTTCCGGATCAAATCCTGTGTTTGGTGACTTGTAAATCCACTTGCAATGGCACAATCCTCTGTCCTGTGGCCATTTTGAACTTCGCGGTAGATATGGCTATCACTAAATACCGATAAGTGTCTAAATTATACACGGTTGACGTAAATCAGAAGCTCTGTCGGGCCATTCAGCTTGTTTGGCGTTACGACTTTCGCTGATTGAAATTTGATGGCCGACATAATGAAACATCAGCTGAATAGTAAACATTCGCGGCAAATGAAGCACGCCGATGAAGCGTTATTAGTTTCATACGCTCAACTTGCACGGTGTAGTAGGGTCCCATATTGCATTCCAGTTTTCTTTTTGACCGCGGGTACTTCTACCTGCAGAGGTGGGTAAACCGAAATCGATATTTTCCAATAACTACTTAAAAGCTGAAACAAAACATCCAGCGGATTTGCTGTAGGTGGAAACGAAACTCGTGTACATTTTAGCTCATATTCAATAGAAAGGTATTTTATAACATACAATTTCGTGACAATGATGATGATGATGATGATGACGACGACGACGATGATGATGAAGAACATCATGATCATCAAGAACATGATGATGGTGATCATGATGATTTGTACAAGTAGTAGTATTACTAATCGTAGTAATAAACTTAATCGAGCCAATATTAAACTGCATGAAAAATACCAAAGCACCTTTGTTGCAATTTCTTAATCAAAATTCAAATCATAACATCCATGCTTATAATTAGACAACACCACTCTTTAATATAACTTTGTTTGTTTTGTTGTTTTATATACTTAAATCGTATGTTAACCACTTTTCAAACATTGGTATTTTATTTTGAGATCTGCTTCTTTCTGAAACGCAGATGGCTAACATGTAACTAAATGATAAAATGTACAAGCAGAATTGAACGGTTGGAGTGTCTTGTCTGAAGAATACCTGAATAAATCTTATCAATTTATTTGGACAAGGCGGTGTTCATTATATTTGTAAAACTGTCTTTTCATTTTTCATTTTTCAAGATCTGTCTAATTTGGCGAAAGTGAATTACGAACAGTTATCTATTAATAAACATACAATCGATCTTCTTCTCTGTGCTAAATAGAGAAGATCTAACAGGAATATATTTTCTATGCCGTCTTCAGTAAGTAATTTGCTAGCAAAGTGAGCGGGAGAGCAGCGGAGATGACAATGCAGAATTTTACCGCGTAAACGGGGACGTGGTATTCGACTAATACACACGACATTTTGAGTCGAGTAGAACGTGTGTACTTTTGTGTATGGTATGTTGAGAAAAGATACCAACCAAAAAGGGACATAGATATGTTTATTTCAAAATTTTATTACTAAGTAAGTCGTGACAATCCATCTCTGCCATTATTACAAAAAGGGGACGTCCTCGTTTCGAGGTATGTCTCCAGGATATTGGTATGAATTCTCACCGATGTCCCCGCTTTACATCTTTCACAAAGGTACACACACACACGAATCTAACATAAGACTTCAGCCTTTGAACAATTTTTTAAACTGGGCTGAGTCTTGTGGATTTATTTTGTCTTCTTTGTCCAAATCTTATTTATACCTGTCTACTTTTAAAGCAGGTAGAATACGTATTTATCGCTTTCATAACTGGCGTGTCTTTGTTCACGTATAAATCTCATCTCGTAATAAAGATCTTTTTGCAGCGGAAATCATTTTTACCCTATAAAGGTGCTCGCACAAGAAGTCAAGAAAAGCAAGAACTGCTAGCTTTACTTTAAGTAGTTATTGTATAATTAACTTGAATAGATAGGGTCGCAATAATTTTATTACAAATATATCTCAAAAAGCTTTATTAGTGGAACTGACGAACAGATTTCATATAGTAATCTACAGAAGTTGACGACGAAATAGCATACGTTATATAGCTCAACCGTGATTTATATAATAGTTTCATATATAGCTTTGAAATAATTCTTCTGTTGGTACTTTTATTCAAAACTGCCAATTTGGTGGTACTGGACGAACGTATCAAACGTAATTAAAGAATTTGTATCGGAATAATATGATAACAGTGATGAACAAAATGTAATTAAGTAAATTTTGTATGCCTTTAGCTTGTATATATTATATATCACTCTTGGATGATACCGTGTTGAATGACGATTACAAGCACTGGAACGTTTCAACCAAAACTCAAACTCAAGCTTAAAATCAGAAAACTAAGTAGAATTACGCATTTGACTAAAATGGAGTCAGATTGCTAGAACTTTCGGGATCTTCTAAACGTCTGTTAGCCTGCTAAATTTCGATTACGTTGATTTCCTTCACGTGTAATATCTGAGTTTGATGTTTTGAGGTTATTCTTTATTTCTCGCTTAACATAGTTAAAAGTTACTGGGACTGGATTTTGCTGCTTTCTAGATAATATATTATCATGAACAAAGCCATTTCGATTAGGTTTAATATCGAACATTACAAGGATTCTAAGTTTGATCAAGAAAATTGTTACGAATATGTAATGTAATTATTTGTGTGCTAATTTTAAATTCTTTTTGATTTTATTTTTGTATCATTACATTTTATTGTAATGATTATTTTCACGGGATCTGATATTTTTGAAAGAGATATTATGTTTATATAAAATGTAGTATGACTCGCATAAGCACGATTTTATCTTGCTATGGTTTGTCGATTTAGTAAACACTAAGCGAAAACGATTGGTTATTGCCAAGGTCATTTTCTGGCCCACGTGTAATTGCATTGTTTACTGCGCTATTTGATGATGAAATAGCCACGCGTTCCCTCGTGCGCGCCTGAAATGACGTCTTAGTTCAGTTTAAAAATACTCAGATCCCCGTGAAATATTCAGTCGTATAATATATCTTCAAGAAGAAGGATATATTTCTATTAGGTGCCGTAAAGAGTTGTATTTTTACATCTTTGGAGCTCGAGATGTTTTATCATAGATGTCAGCTTGTTCAGAAGTTCATCTATTTCTTAGAATATAATAATTTATTCCCTGAAGAACTATGCAAGTGACAAAGACATTCGATGGAAATTTTTTCTAAATTGGAACATTACAAGTTGTGGCTCAACGTGGAATTCTTGACATTCGTATAAAGACTTCACCTGACGTCATCATCCTTCATCTTGGAACCTCGTCGAGATTCAAACTTGGATTCAGTTAAAACTATTTAGTGATAGGACTTGTATTTTTTTCAGTACTAGGATAAATGTTTGGATTGTCTTCACAAACTGTAAGTCCTATTGTCTATTTTCACCTTTTCACCGTGTTTTCTAGGGAAATAAATTATTTTTGTTAAAACTTACAAAGCTTGTTGGTTTCACTCTTTTCTTTTGTTACCTTTTAACGAGCCTATATGTCACAGAAAATTGGGGGCTCGTCCGGGATATTTGAATTTGGCTAAAATATTTCAGAAAATTGTTTTTTGAAATTTAAATTCCCCTAGTTTTCAAATCCCAAGTACTATTTTTACATTTTGTTTGAAATCTTTAGTGAAAACAACAGGCTTTCATTCACAATGTCATCAACAGTGGAAAGTTTTCTTTCTAGTCCAACTCAGGAGCAGTTGGATAGTCGAAGAAAAGATGAGTTGCTTGAACTTGCCAGAAAGTACGATCTTTCTGAAGCAAAATCTTTCTTAACGAAACAAGAAATTAAAAATATTTTGATTCAATATTTGGTAGAGAAGAATGTTTTTGATAAAAGTGTTTTGGCTACGGTCAGTAAGTCGGTATCAGACTCTGACATAAAAGTAATGGAATTAAAAATGAAATACAAGATGGAATTGGAGTTAAGGAAGCTCGAGCTTTAGAAAGAGAAAGAACAAATGCAGTTACAATTGCAAGAGAAGCAATTGCAGTTGCAATTTGAGAAAGAGGAGAAAGAGAGACAGGAAAGAGAGAAAGAAAAACAATTACAATTTGAAGAGAAGCAGAAAGAGAGAGACAGGAGAGGGAGAAAGATAAGCAGAGAAAGAACAAATACAATTGGAGTTTCAAAAAGAACAAATGCACGTACAGATGCAAAAGTAGAAGAATGAAAAGAAATTTCAAATTAAAATGAAAGAATTTAAGTGGCAAGTGAAAAGCACGATTTCACTTCACATACAAATTCAAGTTTTGACATTACAAAAAATATTAGATTAGTTCCCCCTTTTAGCGAAAAGGAAGTAGACAAATATTTTATTTATTTTGAAAAAGTTGCTGAAAATTTGAAATGGCCATGGGAGCATTGGACTCAATTATTGCAATGTGTACTTTCTGGAAAAGCCCGAAATATTAATGCATCCCTGTCAGTACAACAGAGTTCTGACTATGATTTGGTTAAGGAATGTATCTTAAGGGGTTATGCGTTAGTCCCTGAGGCTTATCGGCAAAAATTCAGAAACTATAAAATAGAACCTAGAGAAACTTATGTTGAATTTGCAAGAGAAAAAGAACAGTCATTTGAGAGATGCTGCTTAGCCGAGAAAGTTGAACATGATTATGAAAAAATCAAACAACTTGTGTTACTTGAAGAGTATAAGAACTGTGTCACTAATGACATTAAGAATCATCTTGAAGAGCATGATATTGAAACCTTGGAAAATGCTGCTCTTGCTGCTGAAAAGTACTCTTTAACTCATAAAGTTCCTGTTTTTAGCAAATCTTTCACTCAGCAGTCTACTGGTAGAAAGGTATTTCAGCCTAATACGACTCCTCCTAAAACTCAGTCTGGTACAACTTCTAATAATCAAGCTTCTGATAAACTTGATTCAAAATCCTTGTCTATTCCTACGTGTATCTATTGCAAGAGAAAAGGAAACGTCATTTCTGATTGCTTCAAATTGAAATATAGGCATCTGAATCAAGATAGACCTATCCCAAATGCTCTTATTTCCAAGAGGTCAAGGTCACGGTCATGTATTGAAAACAATACATTTGTTGGGTCTAATAAACCCCAGTCTGATTTTATTATAGAGAATTATGAACCATTCATGTCGAAAGGTTCTATATCACTCTTGGGTGATTTGGCCAATCCTATCCCTGTTAAAATTTTAAGGGATACAGGAGCTTCTCAGAGTCTCAGTGTCAGGTACTTTGCCTTTTTCTGAGAAGTCCTGCTCTAATGAGAGTGTTCTCATTCAGGGAGCAAAGTGCGGCTTTGTTAATGTTCCTCTCCATTCTGTAAATTTGTCATCAGACTTAGTTTCAGGACATGTGACAGTAGGTATAGTGTCTAACCTACCCGTTGAGGGCATTCATTTGTTGCTAGGCAACGACCTAGCTGGAGACAAGGTTGTGGTTAATCCACTTGTAACTGACAAGCCTTCTTTGGATCAAAAACTTGATCCTATTGAAAAAGAATACCCTGATTTATACCCAGCTTGTGCAGTTACTAGAGCTATGTCAAATAAAGCTCTTGAGAATGATTTTGATAAGGAAAATATTCCTTTAGCTGAAACATGTATTGGTCAGGCTTTTGATGAGGTCACTTTCACTTCTAATTTGGATCAATCAATAGGTATTGGTCACTGTGATCCTCTTTTAAATACTTATTCTCTTTAATCTAATCATGGTGAAAAACGACAATCATTTGTCGTCGAACAGGAAAAAGATCCTGAGATCTCCTGTTTGTTTCAGCGGGCTGTTAGTGAAACTGAAGCCACTGAAGTACCTGTCTGTTATTTCATTAAAATGGAATTCTTATGAGAAAATGGAGACCCCCTGAGGTACCTACTAATGACGACTGGTCAGTGAACTATCAGATTGTAGTTCCAAAATCTTACAGACAGGAAATACTTAGTTTGGCCCATGAAACTCCTATGGCTGGTCATTTAGGGATAAATAAAACTTATCACAAGATCTTGACTCACTTTTATTGGCCAAAAATCAAAAGTGATGTTTGTAAATTTTGTAGATCTTGTCATACTTGTCAAATGGTAGGAAAACCCAATCAGAAGATACCTAAGGCTCATCAGCAACCAAGTCCTGCATTTGACGAACCATTTAGCAGAATTATAGTAGACTGTGTTGGTCCCTGACTTAAGACCAAGTCAGGCAACCAATATTTGTTGACCATTGTGTGCGTCAACAAGATTCCCAGAGGCAATTCCTTGGAGGAATGCTATAGTAAAAGCTTTGATAAAGTTTTTTTTACTCAATTTGGCCTTCCCAAATCTGTTCAATCAGGTCAAAGGTCAAATTCTGTCTGGAATTTTCCAGCTTGTTATGCTTGAATGTGGCACTCCGCAATTCAAGTCAAAAGTGAAACCATGGTTTCACAAAACTTTACTTGAGAGAATTTTTGAGTCCTGTAATAGAGTTCATTCTCTCTTGCTCATTCTTCAAAATTTTCTTCAATTTAGATTTTATGGCCCTTACAAAGTAAGAAGAAAATAAATGAGTTAATTATAATATTAGTACTCTGATCTAAATAAATTAATGGAGTACTAGTATATTGAGAGAGATAGCCAAGTAAATTATACAATTAATTTAGTTATACCTGTCCCACCAACTGAGGATTTAAGTGAAGAAATTCAATTGGACTCTGTTGATCTTGGAGCAACAAATCTTCGGAATTCGGAAATTATGAAAAATCTGGACTAGAAACATTTACATTTACAACAACAAGAAAGGAATGAACTTAAACAGTTATTATTCGAATATGAGCACTTGTTTCTAGATATTCCTACAAAGACAAACAAAATTTTTCATGACGTTGAAATTGTAGATTCAAAACCTGTGAAACAACACCCATACAGAATGAACCCTCTCAAACAGGAGTACTTGAAAAAGGAAATTCAGTATTTACTGGAGAACGATTTCATAGAGCCCAGTAAAAGTGATTGGAGTTCACCATGCATACTTGTTCCGAAACCGAATAAAACTTTCTGTATGTGTACTGATTATAGGAAGGTGAACAGTGTGACAATAACAGATTCATTTCCATTACCAGGAATCGATGATTGTATTGAGAAAATTTGAAATGCCAATTACGTCACCAAATTTGACCTTCTGAAAGGATTTTGGCAAATTCCACTTACGGAAAGAGCGAAAGAAATTTCGGCATTTGTGACTCCAGATGGACTCTATCAATATAAAGTAATGCCGTTCGGGATGAAGGGTTTCCCAAGTGCTTTTCAACGCTTGATGAAGCAACTGATGCGATTTTTGTTACTTTTTAACGAGCCTGTACGTAACAAAATAAAACAAAAAAAAATATGCGTACTAGTATCAGAATACTTGTAGCGTTATCTTGCCATGTGACAAAGGAATGGGACAGTATAAAAGCCTATCAATGTTTTACTCGAGAGCCGAAAGATGTAACACTTGAGATAAACACCGGAAATTAAGGATCACTTGTAATTTTTCACGCTAGAGTAGTTTTCTTTTCCAGGAAAACGGTTTACGTCAGATGTAATGACAACTATACATGTGTTAACTCTGTACAAATGTGCTGGGTGCAAAACATTACATCTAACTCACACCCATTTCATGGTGTTGAAGCTCAAGAACAATTTGTAAATGTGTGGATGAACCTTTAGAACTTGTACAGAACAAGTGTTTAGTCTTCGTTTCCGGCAGCACTAGTGCACCTTTAAACTTGAAACCAATGAAAAATGATATATTGAAGAGCACGTCACCTTTGTCTTATTTGGGGAGAGAATATATATATCTCGTAGCCTTTTTAAGGATTATTGGAAAGTTGAAATACCGATATTATGGAAAACACATATTTTATCTAAACAGAGTTACATGTATTTTATTCACGCATCTACAGGTAAATATTATGGCAAGATATTGCAGGTTCTATTTAGATTTTGTCGAGGATTTATATTCCCTGGCAGATGGTGGGGTCTCATACCATGTAAAGGATATGTGTTGCAATAAAGATGGGGGTGTGCTATTTTGTTCTTGTTCCTTTTAACGGTACTTTTAACACAACATGGACTATGTCATGCAGGGGACATTGGAACTAAATACTTCTCTCAAGGAGACACTGCGACTGGTATGGTAGGGTATCGCAAGTCTGATATAGCCAATAATGTGCTAAAAGTGCCGTTAAAACTTTCAATTAATATTATCTAGTTGTCACATTCCAAAAATTAGTTAAATAATGAAGAAAAGAAAACCTTCGGAAATTCGAGCCTGGTTCTACCGGATATATTTGCTTACACCGTCTAGCCTGCTTTTGACGTGTACATCTGTTGAAAAATCAATTTTCTAAAGAGACCATTGTAATATTTTTAATTGAATTTGAAATTTTCTTTTCGTAGTTTTGACAGACACAGTAGATTCTTTATCGTACCACTTAAACAGTCCTTTTCTAGTGGACTGCACGGTAGTATAGTACAATACGTGACCCTTTTAAACGCTAAGATTGTTAAAACTTGAAGATGGATCGAAATAGATTCTATCAAACGTATTCTGGCTTCGACCTTACTCTTTGGAAAATAGCAATCTGTTGCTTTTTGTTTTGGATATGTATGTTTTTAAAACTCAGTGGTCTTAAAATTACTAATAGGAAAGAGTGAGAACCAAAACGTTTTGCAAAATTCAACAAATATTTTATTTCCCTAGAATACAAGGTGAAAAATGTTTAAAAGAAATTACGATATTGCGAATTAATCCCAAATAAGCCTACAATTTCTAACACAAGTCCTAATATTTTTTTAGTTCTGAATAAATGTTAATGATAATCCAAAATAAATCCAACGCTGGAAGTGTTGATGTGTCTATTGTTGAATCACTATAATACAAGCCAAGAATATATCCTTATTTGAATTTCACTATAATTCCAAGTTAATGTCTCTTCACAAGAATATAATTTTAGATGATGAGCACATTGTATTTTTTTGCGAATAATAATTTGAATAAATCAATTCCAGTCCAAATGACATACTGGATACAGCAATGATGCTGCCTCAAGATTTGATAGCACGAGTAAATAAGTCAAGAAAAACAAGATTATGAAATTTTTTAATTTTCGCCGCAGTTCACAATTAACATTTTCTAATAAAACCTATTAAATAATGAAATCTTTCATTCTAAAAGGTTCCCAATGTTTACAAGAACACAATCTTACTTACAATTATAATGTCTATTAGTAGAATTATAATATAAAATGTAGTAAACAACAGGTAGACTCGTTATTCATGGACAATTTTCAAAGCAGTTCTAAAACTCAGATTGAGATAAACATGTTGTTTACAAAACTAAAATCAATTAGTCAGGTCAGGTAGAAAATGAACTTGACTTTGGACAAGGTAAAGTAAAAAATACAATCATCCATAGCATGTAATGAAATAGAAAATAATATTATAAGAACAATGAACAAACAATGCAGAATAAATATACATCATGTGTACGAAGCCAGCCATATGTTATTTAATTTCCATACGTAACAGTGCTCAATATAAAACATCAAATCCACTTGTTATACTTTAATTGTCAGCATCAGCAATCATATTATGTTCCTGTAAATTATGGCATCTATTATGTGATAAAAATAGCAATTTTCAGGCACGTTAAACAATGAAATACTACGTATTTCAGACGCTGCTCAGGTACTATTTACTTTATCCAATCCCCGCTGGCAACACCCCCAAAATTAAGCCAAGTGCACAAGGCAAGTTAAAATTTTTTAAAGGATAAAGAAAATAAGAAAAAAAAAAAGAATAATATTGTTTGAAATCATTTTTGTTGTTTCATTTGAACATTTTGAGTAAAATATTTGTACAAAAGATTAAAATGCGGTTGACACTGCAGTTCTATTTATATACGCGTATTGGAGACAGAGGTACCAACAGTACGACAGCACGAAATTAATAACTTTGTTCGATGACAATATTTTGAAAACATATTCACTCATCAGAAATACACATTCGGCCGAAATTTCATCGTGGAGCAAGACTGAACTGATATGTAATTTGGATTATGAAGTTGTCAAATGCAACATTTATTCGGCAATTTCTAACACTAGCCCTTGTTCCAAGGTAGTTTTCCTGAATCAGATAGAAATATATAAGCAAAATGAATGTTGGAGTGTAGTAGAGTTTCATTTGTATATTGAGAAACGATTAGAGAGATTCATGAACTTTAACAAGATTAACTTTTCATTAAAAAGGGGCAAAAAAACATTCAATATTTCATATGGTCCTATTCTGTTAAGTGGTTTTTTAACATTAATTTAAAGACTGTATTATTTTTAGTTACGGCAGACATATTTGATTCAAGATCTGCATCATTTGTATAAACGTAAAAGCCATTTATTACATGATGCTTGTCTTCAATTAGGACAAATTCTGTTGAGCAGTTTTTGAGAAATCGCTAAAGATTTTGTTTATTGTTAGTAACGGAGACCAAATTTGATGGCGGATCGGCTTAAGCTTCAAAGTGATCTCTGCCAGCAAAAGTTGTTAAATTTGGTCAAATTCAGTAAAGGAATTCCGTTTAGTTGTTTTGAGAACTTTTTGTACAGATTTTCCTATTTTTAACAACAGTGGCCATATTGTACAATTATGAACGCCATATAGATCATAATGCTTTCTGTCAAATTGGTTAAATTGTATTGAGTGGCTTTTGAGAAACAGTTGTCTAAATTTTGTTATATGTTTAGTTACGGAGGCCTCATTTCATTGAGGATCGGCATTATTCACTCAAATTTGAAAGGTCTTGATTCCAGAATGCTCCCTATGAATCACTTGCAATTGGTTCAGCTGTGTTTTTAGAAGACGTTGCAAATAATAATTTTAAGCGGACGATAGCATTATGGACAACGCACAACGGAAGGAGAACAATAACATGAACTCACTTGCTCTTACATCAAATTGAGCTAATAATTGAACATTTCTAACTATATTTAGGTTTTGCATCTGAACGATACTACTAGTAGTTACCCATCCAAAAGTTGTAGTTTCGTCAGCATTCTCCAGTTTCGTACAACCACGTTTTCCTGTTGCTGGCAACTCTGCGGCTTCGTGTACACAATCATAAGGCATACAATTAATATAGTTTAATTTATACGAATTAAAGAATGTAAAAGGTACTGTGGAATGCAAAACATATTTTTCATGGAAAGTTCTAAGATTAAACTTCCAGCGGTGAAAGATTAAGTACAACATTTTCTGAACCATCACCAACCTCAAGACCGTGCATCTTATTAGATGTGATCAGATCATATCACAAAAAAATAAAAACAGCGCAGCTTATTGTTGCCTCTCTCAAGATATAGTGCAAATGTAGCGAATTTAACGTGTAAACGTCCAGTCTTAGTCACACACAGACATATTAAAACATAGTTTGTTATGACATCAGCGAATATAAATAAGCAGCAAAGAAATTAATGTGGATATTCGCATTAATATACAGATATCCAGCTGTAAATAACTGCTGATCCCAATTAAAGACCTTACATCTTATTAGATGTGATCAAGTCGTATGACAAAATTTAACAACGGCACAGCTTATTGTTGCCTCTACCAAGATATAGTGCAAATGTTGCAAATATACGCAAGCAGCATAAATATGTATAATGTACAATAACATTAACAACATAAACCCAGCTTTAAAGAACTGCTCAACCCAATCGAAAAGGCTAACTTATTCTAAATATTAACATGACTTAGAATAGTACCTATTAAGTCTTTATTGCATTCAAACGTTGCTTGACTGGATGGTTTTGAACGGTATTTTTTAGCCAATAGCTTTATTGTGTCGAGTGCCTTTCCCAAGTACACAATGATGCAGACTTAAAGACTTTGTTTTGGAATAACGAGGATAATATCCTTTCTTCATTCCCCAAATAAGATTTCTTTTAAAGAAAAAATCCTGGACCGAATAGGATCAAACTATTTTATCCCTATCATATGAACGAACACGTTGAACATAGGGATAACTTTGGACCAAATTATTTGATTTATTCGCAACTTGTCATTAGAGATATAACCTGAGTGGATATGGTATATATTTCGTCCTATACCAGTGTCTCTAGCTACGCCTTTTAAGCTGAAACTCAGGGTTGTCATTCCTATACAATCCACTTACATTATATGTCTTCCTTTTATAGTTATAGACAAACTTTCCGTTGCTTGACTTATCGATTGTAGATTTTACGGCGCATCAGCAAAAAACGTATAAAAGTATTTTAAAATATATCTTAATCAATTATTTTCTATGAATTGACCTTTTCGGCATCTCCATGGAATTCACGGGAACGATGCTAGAATTGGTATAATTCAATTGCAAGGTACCTTGAACCTTCATACACATTTATGACCTAAAACACATGCTCTGCAAAAGTCATAGGACCGGTTTCCTGGTCCCCATTTCTGCTCTCCAAGTCTACTGTTTGCAATTCTGATAACGTCATCCGGTGTGCACGCGTACTCTGGATCTGCATGATAGATATAAAAGTTCTCCTTCTTTAGGTTCACTTGTATCTCTTCTTCCATGATTGTTCTGGTGGCGAACAGATGTTTTGTTCCGTAATGAACGACCGTGATGTTCGGAAGAATTTGATCGACTTCTGTCAGGATACCCTGGTGTCAGATGCTGTAGTATTTGAACTCCACGATATGTCCAGGAATGAATTCTTCCCACGATCTAACGGGTTCTATATACATTTCCCTCTTCTGTTTTCTGGAGATACTATTTAAGGATACAATGTGAGCCTTCTGACTCGAAGTTTCGTTTTGGTTTTCATCCGGGGTATCCAACCGAAGGCTCCATTCTGTACCCCTCATTACGACGTGAATATCTTTACTCTGGGTATCGACCTTTGCCCAATGAGCCAGTTGGCTTGAGTTGTTGTGAAGAAGGCTATACTTTTGTTCACCCAGCCTCCTCCTTGCTCTCTCGACAACAATGTGTCCTGGATAGGTGAAATACTCCAAAAAATTTACTTTACGAAGATTGTGTCCAGCCAAATCGATGACACGTTTCTCTTCAACCACGGTTCGTGCTCCAAATAAACGCCCGTAGTGTATCACTTGCATCGAACATTTCCTATCACTGTGGACTTTGTCTATGGACACCAGTACAGCTCTGTGGCGTTTTCCCCAGTAGGAGAAGGATACGATGTCGCCTTCGCATAACTCTGATGGGCTATTGATGACCTGCTCCTTATCCTTCAATGTGATTTCCTCAACCAAATGGCCCGAATTTCTATATAACATGCTGTACTTTTTCTCTCCAATTTTCTTCATGGCGCGGTCGATAATTTTCTTCCTACTGTATCGATGGGCAGGATGATAGTGATAAATGTACACATTATCGACTGACAGGTCAAAACTGAAGAGCTCCTCTCTCACCTCAGGGACATCAAACTGTCCTTGGTAGGAATAATGGACAACTTTTATTTCTAGCTCTCTTGCAGTTTCAGTGGTTATAACTTCTGTACAGACTCCTTTGTGCAAGTGTCCGCGATAGCTGAACTGTATTGGGTCACCGCCCCTAACCTCCGATTTTATCTTGATCCATGTTTTGTTGATCAGTGATGTTGAAGGAGGTCGATTGGTAGACTGATCTTTGAAAATCTGATGCGGAAAATCCGCTGAATCAAATAACGGGTATTTGCCTTGGTCTAAGGTTGAGATGGTATGGAAATTCTCATTTACTTTGGCCCAATGACAAAAGTGACATGAGCGATTGGTCAAGACTCCAAATTTTTTTTCTCCGACTCTCTGCCGCGCTCTTCTAACCACATCCTCAGGCGGATGAACAGTGTAGCAAGAATAGTCAAGCTTGAAAATTTCCATTTCATTCAAGTCAATTTCAAGCTCCTCCTCCATAATTTCTCTCTTTGAAAACAGCGACTGTAGGCCATAATGAATCACATGGACCTTGCCAAGTTTGCTTCCAGTGTGGGAATCTACCGATGAAACAATTGCTTCGTGTCGCAGCTTATAGTACCGATATAGAATGACATCTCCCACTTGAACGTCCTGCATATCATCCACTCGTATTTTATCCCCTGTAAATGGAGATCTAGCAACTTGATAAGACTTAATGCTTCCCCAAACTATGACGAGCGACAGGACTGATAGTGGTACGAGTATTCCAGCTAAAATCGGACCGGAAGTGATCAACAGTCCAGCTAGAATGCTGGCAATAGCTGGAAAGCAAAATAAGATAAAAGGGAACCACATGCCTCTAACTTTATAATTGTAGCAGTTCTTGCATATTCGACCTTTTTTAAACTTATTGTATAGCAACACATACTTACAATGTTTATGGTCAAGGATACAATTAGAACCAATCCTGAAAGTGCCGCAGCCGCTATTCTCAATGGACCTACCGTCATGCTCAATTTTTTCACAACGTTCGCAACATCATCTGCTGTGATATCGAAAAACCGTAAAATCTTTGACCCAGGACCGCATATAGAGACCACTGCATTTTTCACTATCTCAATAACTTTTTCACTCTGACTACTCAACTCTTCTCCTGTTATGCAACATGTACAAAAATGTTCACAATTAAGGAAAGTTAGAGAGTATTTAGGATCATGTTCCAATACCTTTTGAGCGCGATCCAGTACCTGATTTGCTTGAAATTTGCGATGTCTGTATCGAACTAAATACATCTCGTCGAGTCGAAGATCACGTGTTTCTGTTGTTTCTCGAATCTTCAGATTCTTATCGTATGGAGTATCGATGTAATGTATTAAAGTTAGAACAGCGCTGTGGTCGGTTCCGTTCACACAAATCACCTTTTTGACAATTGAATGATGTGTGTATAAATACTTCTGGTTTCTGTGTATGTGTCGTAAGAATGATCGACCGCCTTGACAAATATGATCTCCGGGCTTAGATGTTTGAATGAAACCAGTCGAACTTTCTCCGAACAGAACCCACATCCTGTCGGTGTATGCATAAAGGTATCTTGTGCCTCATCTTCCGCTAGGACTAAAATAAAAAAAATTGTTAATCTACGCAATATATTAAACCTCTTACTGACAGAATGTTATGCAGACCTATATTGTATGTTAAATATGTGCCCATGCATATAGATTGTAAAGGCCAGTTTCTAATCATCATATTATATAGATAACTTTTGTACATGAGTGTATACTAAACTTAAAGATAATTTAAGTAAATGACCTTACCTAGTTAGCGACTGAGAATATTGTGGAAATGAACTTTGACCCTCATCCAGGTCCTCTAATTGTATCTTACGTACTTATATAAAGGTTATAATGAACATAAGTATTCCTATATTAACATCTGCCGAGTGGAACCAGTCTTTTTAATGTGTTCAGTTCCCATTGAGAGGATTTATTTATTTAAAGTATTTGTTAGAATTAGAAAGTGCTCATTGATTTTAGGACCAAATTACTAATTTGGATTTATTATAAATTTATTTAAGGACATTCTGGGTTATATAATTATGATACATCAAGACCATTTGCACATTGAAGGCTACTGGAACATCAGCACATTTAAGATTCGAACCACCACTGGAATCCAAAATACTCTATACAATCTGGACTGGTGATAGAACTTTAAATACTGTTTGAGATTTAATTCATAATACTGAAAGATTCTTTCAAATTTTTATCTCTTATTATAGGTTAAAAAAATTATTTGTTGAATTTAAGAAAATTTGTTGGTTTTCGCTTTCTTCTGATTCACAACCTTAACCAAAAGACCAATTTTAACACCTCAATATTTGGCATTATATTTAGCTTATTTATCCAAGCTCATACTAACTATTACTAAACGAAAACAAGCAGCAAACCTTTGTCAAACCTGTTCCCCATTCTTTATGATTAATAGGAAGCAAATAACAAATCTTGCTCCGGCCTTGAACTCTGAAATAATAATAATAATAATAATAATAATAATAATAATAATAATAATAATAATAATAATAAAAGCGGAAGAGAAGGGCTGTCGCAAACTAAGCTGAGGAGAACGATCGGCCATCTGATAATTGTCAAAAGGTGGTGTACCGATTTTGTGAAAATACAGAAAGAATCCTATGTGAATGACAGGGCGTTACTACACTAATGTCTATGAAATAATACCTCACTTGTGGATCCTACCAAAGTTTATTTTATTTCCTATCATCTTTCCTCAATGCGTATGTTGCTGTATCCATCATTTTCAGGAAGAGAAAGGTACCATCTTTCATCATTTTAATGTAATAAATTTACCAAATATTAATTTGTGTTCCATTTATCGTAAGTTGTTTCCTTAATTTCCAGTTATGTCAATATTTATATATTACGCTGTGAAGCGATGCATGTATTTGTCATATTCGTTTGGAGTATTGCCTGTGATGTTGCTATTAATCGGAGTTTTATTGTCTCTACTATATTAAACATTATCTTGTTTATGTCTGAGGTACACACGTGCAAAGTGAGATTCTATTATTTGATCTCATATGTTGGGTATTCGAACCTGAGTAATAAACATGTTGTCTTTGTCATTGGCTTCCTTTCGATAACATTACTCGACACACACAAATATGGTCCGATTCATCTGCGACCAATCGTATACTTAAAACTGGGTTATGCAACAATATTATCTTGCACTCGTCCCATGCATTTATAAGGTTGGCGAATGTTTATACTTCTGCCATCAAGGAAATTCACTAACGTAATGTTTTATGCAAAAAACTGCATTAACTAAATGAAGGCAAATATGAACACTTATATATATATATATATATATATATATATATATATATATATATATATATATATATATATATATATATTCTGCAGCGAAGGTAACACCGATATCATAATTGTGAAAGAATATTATGCACATTTTACTTATCAAGGAAGTACATACATACATACAAACAGAAGTACATACATACATACATACATACATACATGCATTCATTCATGCATGCATACATACATACATACATACATACATACATACATACATACATACATACAAACTGACAGAAGCACATACATACATACATACATACATACAGACAGACAGACAGACAAACAGACCACATTCATAACCAAAATATACATAAAAGGAAAACTATTTTTCAATTTTCAAATGTGTGTGATCGTTATCATTTTGAACCTTAATAAGTAGCAATCTGTTTCTTCATCTCAAAAATAGTCTTCCTCTCACCCGTACCCAAAGGAAATATTTCCTTCCTCGGACATTTAATCCAAAGATGTTTTTCGTCGCACCCTTAGCCCAAACAATAAATTGTAGGGTCTATTGAGTCGACCCGTGACCAAGTTTTGAAATATGACTGTACAAATGTGATAATCACAATACATAAAAAAAAGACAAATAAAGAAAGTTTTCAACTGGTGAGTCACGCAAACAGTACTGATGTTAGAGTCTAAAGTACTACATTGACGTAATTGGGTTGAACATAATCACTACGATTTCCACCTTAAAAAAGAAAATGGTGCGTTATCAGGAGACTTAGACACTATTATTTCAAAGTTCTGATGAATGTTTCATTTCTAGTTTGTCGTTCACGATTATTCCACATTGATCGGTTATTCCACATTGATCGATTATTCCACATTGATCGGTTATTCCACATTGATCGATTATTCCACATTGATCGGGAGTGGGCCGGCCTGATAAATAAATCACTTTCGGTATAGAGATGTTTAAATTAGTATAGATACCAACATATTGCCATATCTCAAATTATAACACGTATTTTCTAAAATAAGTGTAACACTGAATGTTCTGCCTCGCCGTTGAACGGCGTCATTACAACTTTGTACAAGCGATACGATATCTCCTTGGACTTGCAAAAAAGAACAGAAGAGAACAAAACTGCAAAAAAGAACAGAAGAGAACAAAACTTTTAGTAATAAAACTAAATCTCAGACCTTAAATAAGTCGCATAAGAGAATACCACAACAGTTACAATTTTACAAAGTAATGGAAGTAGTATAGTGGGTTACCGTAGCGTCAATGGGAATTAGCATTACAGACCCCCCCTGGGCCAGTATAGCGTCAAAAAAGTAGGTCAACACCCTGGGCCAGTATAGCGTCAAGAAAGTAGGTCAACACCCTGGGCCTGTATAGCGTCAATGGAAATTTGTGTAGAGCGGTGACTAGGAGACTGGGGGTTTGTAGAGCGATAAGCGACAGGTGGCATGTTTCTTTTTTTTAGTAGAGGAAGGGTTTTATATATATATATATATTCGTTTAGGGGGAGACCAAATGAAAATTAAGATCTTTTCGAGGTATTGGAAGTGGCCCTGAAAAGGGCCTTTGTCTTCTTCTATTGTCTCCACTTCTTCCACCATGTTCTCACTTTGGCAAAAATTCCTTTCTTCTTTTTCTTTTCTTCTTCGGGCATCCAGTCAGGATGTCCGAGAGCTCTGAATTTGTCTTGCACTTTCATCCAATTGTTGTTCAATTTCTCAAACTCTTCTTTCTTTTTTTGGTTTTCTTTGTCCTTTCTTTCTTTCTTCCACGTTTCCTTGATCTTCTTTACTTCTTCTTCCAGTACTTTTCTCATTAGGTCTTCGCCTTTCTTGATATTATCTAAGCCTTTTTTGACAAAAGGCCACTCCATTAAATGGAAGATGTCTTCCAAAAAACATTTCACTTGGATCACAGTATCCAGAACCTGCTTTAAGGTTCCCACTCTGAAGTATTTAGGATTGATGATTCCTCTCAACTTATCCGCTTCTTCTATTGTTATCATTTGCAAATGATAACTTGCTGCTTTCAAACTGTTCACCAAGTCTAGGCTACCTGGGAACTTCCATTCTTTGTCAAGTCTGTCCAGCACGTAGGCTCCATCCATGATCCACCACCAACTATCTGTTAACTTGTTAAATAATTCTATGCTGCCAGTCATTTTTTATTCTGTGTAGAATGGCGCGAATGACGAACGCTATGCTTTTATATACTTCAAGCACGGACGTGAAGGAAAACATACCTTGCACTCACTTCACATATGATATACTATCCTCACCAACGAACGAGCAAGCATAAAACACACACTATACTATCCTCACCAACGAACGAGCAAGCATAAAACACACACACTATACTATCTCACCAACGAACGAGCAAGCATAAAACACACACTATACTATCCTCACCAACGAACGAGCAAGCATAAAACACACACTATACTATCACACCAACCAACGAACGAGCAAGCATAAAACACACACTATACTATCCTCACCAACGAACGAGCAAGCATAAAACACACACTATACTATCCTCACCAACGAACGAGCAAGCATAAAACACACACTATACTATCACACCAACGAAGGAAGAGAAGAAAAACACACCCCCATATACTATTCACACCAACGAACGCGCATGCAAACACACACACACACACACACACACACACACACACACACATCAGTAAAGAGTGAGTGTTTATAGTCACACTACACTACATTCACACGAATTGGCAAATTGAATAAGTTCTCTTTTCTAGAGATCTGGTTAGCCCTGAGAAGGGCTGTTTTTTTAAACTTCAGATGCACCTGGCTAATGGTGACATCTCCCAGGGCGGGCACCACACACGCATCGCCGGCTCCAATCCTGCTCCCAATTGATGCGTGTGGTTGGGAGCGCAGAGGGAGGTTGATTTGCTTCACTATCCCACTCCTCAGTTTGAGGGATAGTGAATACTTGTTCCCTTCTTCTTCTTCTATTTATCACCCTGGGATGCTGACGTCGAGGCTCCCACTCTTGCCTCTGCCTTTCCAATTCCTCCTCCCAATTTTCAATTTGAGGGACAGCAGCTCTCGGTCGTTGTGGTACTGGTAGTGGCTGCGGTGTTGGTAGTGGTTGTGTAGGCGTCCTCACCTCGGGTTTGACCTCACACTGAGGTCTCAGCATGAGGTGAGGTAGTATCCCTCTCTTCATTTCCTTCTCCTCTTCTTTCTTTCTCTTCTTCTCTTCTTCTTCTATCCTTGCTTCCTCCGCTACAGCCTCCATAGCCAGTTCGTCTAGCAGACGTCTGGCATACTCCAGGTGCATCTGAAGTTCCAGTAATTTTGCAATTCTGTTACTCATTTTCAATGTTGACGAGTCAACGATGGATAGCCAGACTGACGATCGCACCAATTTATATACTTGAAGCACGGACGTGAAAGTAAACATTCCCTAGCACTCAAATTTACCATCACACGCGGACTTAAAAGAAGCACTCACGTTTACTTTTTACTTACAAACACAGACAGACACAATTGGACAAGACAGAGAAACGAAGTGCTTATAGGCACACTTCTATTTTTTGTAAACATACAAACACACGAATATTTTGTTTTACTGACAAAAGAAACGAAGTGCTTATAGACACACTTCTATTTTCTAATGACAAATTTTGGCAAATTGAATGAGTATGTCTTTTCGAGAGTATTGGGTAGCCCTGAAAAGGGCTGTTTTTTTTGTGTTCACGGAAGTAATGGCAATCTTTTTTACTGTCTAAGATTGCGTCCCCGTCTGGCAGTAGGCTTTCCTATTGGATACGGTCTGCTTCTGCGAAAAGAGAAAGAGAATTCTTTGGTGTCTACTCGACAGTCCACAAAACCTCTGTCTGGTTCTGCTGCTGCTGCTGCTGCTGCTGCTGCTGTTGTTGTTGTTCTTCTCTCTGCTTCTTCTGAAGTCTGTATTTCTCAGTCCATTCTTCTTGTTCTTTTTTAATTTCCTCTCTAAACATCTCTTCTATCAGACCTTGGACTGTGGAGAGCATTCTAACATTCTCTATTTCTTCAGGCTTCGGTATCAGGTTTAGCCTGACACGATGCAAATTGACATAAGCTTCGTTCAGCTGGGCTAGTCTGGAAGGCATCTTCATAGGTTGACGAGTCAACAGTGAATGGTCAGACTGGAGACCCACCCGCTTTATATGGTTCAAACGCGGACGCGATAGAAAACATCCCTACTCGGTTTTAGTGTCGGAACGCTATGATAGCGAATGTCATGATGAGGGATAGAAAGAAGTCAAAGAGCATATATTCACAGTGTTTTTTGAAAACAAACGACAGACACATTTTTTCAAAACACAACATTTTTTATTCAAGTAACAAGTAACAAGTCATAAGTCACAAGTAACAAGTAACATCAAACAAATTATTTTTGACAAGGTTGACAACGTTGTGAAATCATGTGAGATTTCCATTGATGGAAGTCATGAGGCCATTGATGTACACTACGTTTCCTAGCTAAAGACAAAAGATAACTATAATGGTCACAAAACCATCGATCTATTTTCTCATCGTTTCTAGAAGAGTGACGATCAAAATAAGTCACTAAATGTTCTAAAGGATATCCAAGACTGCGTTGATGAAGAAAATATACACAATATTGTCCACACACCATGGAATCTGTGCCTTGTAATTTCACATTATTGTATCGTGTCGTCTGGGCATTTCTTCTCATAAAGTCAATGATATCGTCTTCCAAAGGGGGTAATCCATACGAATCAAAATATTCCACACAATTCTCTTGAGGGAAGTAGACGGCAACCCAGTGAGTGCCTGGAAGATGACTTTCGTCCGTGTTGATGACATAAGCTTGATGGTCTTGAGGTTTGCGATGAGGTAGTTCATCTTTAGCGCACACGACAGGATTCCAAGAAGCAGTATATGAACTATTGCTCAAAAGGTAATAAAGTTCCCAGGTATCCATTTTTTGTTGTGTTTTTCTTTTTTGTTTTTCACAGGTAATGATAAGTCATCAATTCAATTCTGACTTTTTGTTTGAAACGATCTGTCAAGTAGCCGTTTCTTCGCCTTGTCTCCGCACTCTGGGCTAAGAGAGCTTCGATGCGATAGATCTCTAGAGTAGTCAATGGAGGACAGGAAAGATCACGCAAGCCTTTATACCACTCATGCAACACTTCTTCTTCTGAGATGAGACTCCAAGCTTCGTCCAGATACTCGTCCAATTTTTCTTCTTGATTCATCATCATACATTTATCGTGTTGAATTTGACTGGGATGATCGTTTTGACATCCGTAACAATATTTCTTGGACAATTCCGTAATGGTATCCGCTAGGTGTTTAGCAAAACAGGACACTAAATGTTGTTCTTGTTCTGGCCATCTGGACTTGACGACTACCTCGTTCTCTTTGACTTCGTCTTGGGGTTCTGTTTTCACGCTATCCTCCCATTCCATGTCCAAAGATTCTCCACTGTTTAAAGAGGGATAGGAGTCTTCCATTGTGTCTAATAGTCTAGAATGACTTCTCTCAAACTGTTGATTTCTGTGGTATTATCGAATTCAGCATACATGATGACGTTGACCGTCTCAGTGAAAGCTTCTGCAAACTGAAGTTCCACACGCAGTTGACCGGATTTTATGGGGTGGAAATATCCCTCGTCGCTGCCTTGGTCTGGAGTGAAATCAAAG
>JAECUM010018797.1:0-24158 GCA_016617855.1 Megalonaias nervosa
CGTATTGTGTCAAGCGTCATGAAGTCATTACTCTCTAAACTACAAATCTACTTAGTGCCTTACTTGGAATAATAATTTTCATATTTACTGGTTAGTCTCCCTTGTTTATCGAATACTCGGTTTAGAACAGAAACCAAAGTTTGTTCAGATTGGAAGCTCTCTAAATGAAAATTTCTTGAGTCCAGATATGTGAATCTGTAATTATTTGAGACTTTGTGCTGCAGTTATAGCCTGAGCAACATTCCAAGTGTTATGTTTATTTAAATTCAAATTGTTTGTTACTTAGTCTTTTTATTTTTATTTTAATTTCATTATATGTTATTAAAATGTAATATTGTATGTTGGACTTGGTCTTGTCCAGAATCAAGTTCATTTTTTCTAACCTGAATCATTGATTTTGGTTTTGTAAGAATCATGTTTATCTCAATCTGAATCTAGAACTTTGTAAATTCCCTATGAATTGCCAGGTCTACATGTTGTTTACTACACACACTATATTATAATTTTAATAATAGATTTATAATTATAACTAAGATATTATTTTTTAAACATTAGGAGCTTCCCAGAAGGTTATATTCTGTTAGGTAATATTTTTTTTATTAGAAAATGCTAATTGTGACCTGGGGTCAAGTAGAAGATTATATAATCTTGTTACTGAAATAAAACAAAAAAAAAAACATTCATACGTGTTACTACATCAAAGCAGAATAAACTTACATTGTTGTGCACAGTATTTGGTTTGGATCTTTCAAATTATTTCTTCCCTGGAAATACAAAAGTGCTCTGATAACATTCTTGGAAATAGAGACATAAATTTACAGTGAAATTTCACATAAAGATTCAACTGTCACGGAATTGTATAAATCTATCGTTTTATTAAATACATTTACTCGGGTTTCGCTTTTAGTGTTAAGCGTTACCCGATGGTGGTTTTTGTATATCGCATATTATTTCGAAACAGTGAGTTCGGTTCATCCTATGCTATACGAGAGAAGTGCTTGCTTTGGGAAAACCGATATTCATCAAGCACACAGACGATGTAGTACTCCATTGTTGATGTATAAATTACCTCACCGTAGAGCAAAATGTCACATTACGAGAAGTCTTGTCAGTGAGCAGTCTACTTTAACGACTTGCGATCTCCAGCAGTTGAGCTGACTGATGATTCTTTGACTGGCCAGTGATTGACCGATGGTTGATTGGTAGCCAAGTGTTGTACTGGAAGCGTGACGGAGTGATATGCTGTATCTCCAAATATGCACCCGATTGTAGGTGTCTTTTAGCCGTGCGCTAATTTGTGTTCTGTTATACCCAGTGTGCTGCAAACGGAGAGGACGTTGGCCGGAAGAAGCTTCTGGACCAACGAGTTTGCAGAGAACAAAAGATTGAACTGATTTTAGGCAGACTAGGAGGGGCAGACCATTGGTGGTGCCTCCTCAACCTCCTGACATAGCGTTGGGACTTTTACTATTTGAGTAAAGCATATCATATTTCATGCATTTCACTATTTGAGTGAAACGGAACATTTTACTATTTGAGTGAAGCATATCATATTTCATTGAACCATATCATTTATTATTATTTGTGTGAAAATTGTCGACGTTTGCGCGAATCATTTGATTTCATTGTGTGACATCATTTTGAATCGTAAACCTCTGTACTATTTAAAGTTCTTTTCTTACGTATCAATTCACATTTTCTTTTCATTGCATTACATTATCATGTTCGTGCATATTATGTAAATTGTCCAACATTTGGTTCTTTTTATGAACTTAATCTTTTCCATTGAATCATTCATAAATAAACTTTGTACTTTGTTATCATCAAAAGTGTTTTTCGTTATAATCCGACCCCAACCCGGTTATCTTGTTACATCAATTCTTGGATTATATTATTGTGATTCAACAAAAGACTCTTGGTAAATCACCACAGCACAGGCCTTCACAGGTACATCAACACTTTCAGCGTTGGATTTAATATGGATTTTCACTAAAGTTTAGTTAGAACGTTTGACATCAGGACTTCTTTCTGTAATTATATGATTATTTTGGGATCTAATTCGCAAAACCGTAAGTTCTTTTCTTTATTTTTATTTTCACTTTGTATTCTAGGGAAATAAATTATTTGTTAAATTTTACAAAGCTTGTTGCTTCTCACTCTTTTATATTACTTATTTAAGACCATAGAGAAAAGCAAAGTCCATAATATCTAGCACCTTGGTTTAAGTCAGCAAGTCAAATTCAGTTGTCAAGTTAAATCAACAAGTTATACCATGACGTTATTATTTATTCAAAATTGTTGTGTAAGCTACTGCAGATTTATCTATTTATTGTTGATCCATCTATCAATTCTCCTCTCCTATTCGTCGATAAATGGAAAGAGCAAAACGAGAGGTAATTAGAAAGAACATAATCAGTGTCCAGTCAGGGGTATATTATTCAGAACATAAGTTATCGTTTCTTCACCATGCAAGGAAGTGATTCTAATAAGTGTTTTGTTTGTAATGCATTGCTCTGAAGAGAGTTAATGTTCAAGAATTCCCAATCTGCAAACATGTTTACATTCTGAGTGCAAGGGCGGGATTTAACCTATGACCTAGTCACAACATTAGTACTCAAAATAACAATTGGGCAAGTATATGTAAGCCATTTTTTTTTTAAATTTTATATACAGGTTGTCATAAATGTTTTATTCCGTGCAGTGTTGTATAATTTGGAGTGTGAATATTCGTGCTCGGAACCTTGTGTACCCATAGAAACATTGTAGGAAGTGTAGGTGGGTTGAATGTGATTTTGTTGAATAATAATTTTAGTCTTATCTTCTTTCAGAAAATATGCACCGATATTGTTTTGTACATGAACGGCAGATCAGAAATTTAAACTTGGAAAGATTTAAGTGAGTCCAAGAGAGGAAAAAATACTTACATAGACACAGTTTCTTTATTTACAATACAAATTTAAAACACTAGAGAAAAGTAATTTAGAGATACAATAAAACAAACTCGTGCATAAATTTAAAACAAACAACAACCTACTACCGGCGTCCCATCCCTATGCTTTCCTTATTATTGAATGTCACACCTACTGTCTCAATCGATTCTTAAAAACAACAACAACAAATGTAATAATAATAATAATAATATAAATAATAATAATAATAATAATAGTAATAATAATAATAATAATAATAATAGCTAGAATAGTATTTATAGGTTTTTTGCAGAAGAAAGAGTGTAAGACATTTTCGAAGTCAAGAAGCAATGTTATTTACATAAACTCGCACAGTAGAAGGATACACCTATTGCAACAGAGTTTATACTTTTTCTCCTTGCATAGTTAGGTCTAATTCCGGAAGTCATAGTAGAACAGAGGGTTCGGGGAAGCAGATCAGCTCTAAACTAAGAACAATGAAATGTTTTCGTTCCCGTAGACTCTCTCAACCATAGGTCGAAAACAATCATAAGATGCAGCCATCAATGCTACACATGGACATGCTGACATGTTCACATGTTGATAGTGAGCAAAGTTCTATTGCGGCTTGCAGATTGAAATGTATGGTTGGTCGATTCAAACATTTGTCAAGGCAAACTATTCCTCTTATATAATTAAATGACATGATAATATAGCAACTTCAAATGAACTGGCACAATGTCAGTCCTGGAGGGAAACACAGAACTGAAATAGTATTTCTACTATTTATTTATATATCAGTATCAGTTATCGCCTATGGAGTATTTGAAGATATCCAACAAAAACTTGATTGACTATAAATTCGAAGCCATATTTGGATGGGAAAATAGTATTTGGTGTATTGCTCATTCCATAAAATATATCAAAGAATGTTATAATAAAACTCATACAATTTAGATCTCTATATAACTTGCATGATTTAAAGATATCAACATATAAGGTCTGTTTATATTTTCAAAGGAGGGAGTGTAACAAAAATGGCTATCATGTAAATAGGTAAAAATATACAGTTTCGTAGTTTCTTATCTAGTAGCATGGGGGTTGTTTAGGAAGGGAAGAATCTTACCATTTGTTCAGAACATATAAAACATTAAGGGATAGTGCAAATACAGTAATGCTTGGTATTTACCAAATTTTATCTGCGTGGGGTAAACATCTGTTTTCGAAATTGTTAGACTTCTTTTTGACAAAGAAAGTTGCTTGCATGATAAAAATCACAACCATCCTCCCAATATTGTCCTTCGTAAATGTCCACACAGGATTGATGGCCAACGTGAATAGAACCATTGTATATATGCAGCTGACTGACCGTTCCACCACTTCCACTCGCTGTTTGCATTCATACCTCGAAGTCCAATCCATGTATCGAAGTAATCTGTAAGTTTATATGCAATGAAGTTTATTAGAACAAGAATATTGTTTTAGAAATCTACACATATCGTAAGTATTATGTTATAATTAATGAAATATTGACGTCGATTAAACGAAATGTATAATAATCATAATGATAATTATATTTATCAAAGGTAATTATCACACACGGTTTCTATACACTAAAGGCTTGAAGATCTCGTTGTCATGGGTACAATGCAATATACGAGGCTAATTGGCTGTTACACCACTTCATTTATCTTCTTGAATCCGTGTATACATGTCCGATTACTAGCAAACAGGATGCGCTGATAGAGATAGTAGTATTAATTTATGTTAACGATTATACACAGAATAGATAAGCAATTAACTTTAATAGAAAGACTAGTGATTCTGAGAAAAGCACAGATACCAAGGCTCGCAAAAGCTGGACATTATTTAACAAGTTTCATAAATTTAATATTATATAATTTGAGACTTTTTTTATCATATAGTTTTATTTCAGCAGAAATTATGTAGATAGAAAGAAGAACGAATAATTTCGTTCATTCCGACAGACGCTGTAGCGTTCATTTGTTGTGCGTAAAAAATAGTCCCAAACAAAGTTGAAATAGTAAAAGTATATTGTACATTTTTGATAACTATAAATCAAAGAATAAGCGTCCATCCAAATAAACAGAACATTTGACAAAAGATAAAACATTTATCAACACAAAATGTCACATTGTTTGACACGGTGCACAGTACCAGTTTGAGTTGGCCAACACAACACAGTGACAGTGTTTACGTTGAAATTCCGCAACAAAACATTGCATTGTTGCAATATTTTTTGTGAAAAGAAGATTACTGGATGCAGAGATATACATATTTACTGTAATGTATTTGTGACCGGATATTTGAAGTATTTGATTTGGAACATTAGATTGCACAGAATAACGAAAACAACTCTCTGAGTCAGACTTGCATCACATATTTACCGCGTAAATATGCTGTGGTTGGATAAAGTTCTATCAGTTGGGGAGACCGGTTATGTTTACATTCTTCTGTGGACGAAGGTGAGTTTACTGACTTCAGTAAGTTCACATTTAAACCAAGTTTGTATATAGAGTGGATTCCAAGCTACATATATACCGCCCATGCATACCCACCCCCACCCTCATTATCATCTAAGCAACACTGATAGTTTCACTTGTTGTTATTGTTCTTGTCTTGGGGGTTTTGCCATTTTTCATGTTATGATATGTTATACATGACATAACAAATCCCTGTGCGGATAAATTGGCAATATTGAAACAGACGAGACCATTTTTTCTAATTCCCTTTCGCTAGTCGATTCAAAAAATGGTGGCCAAATATTTTCAATGAAAACAAAAAATTCCAGAAGGCGGGGCTAAAAACGTTTTCCCACGATTGCAGCCAGTCATTAAAGAGAATACTACTCAATAATTGCATGGGCTTATTTGGACCAATCAGAATCGCATAAAGTGATATGTTCACATGTATATTATCAACAATATTAAATTGCACACACTATAGGCAAAGTGTACCGACTATGTGATAAAAATATATATCAAGTCGCTGTATATATATTACAGTAATATATAATATTAACATAGTCATTCTATATCTGTAATAGTAATATCTACTGTTTGCTAGTTCATACTGTCAGATGACAACAATGATTTAAGATCAAAATATTAGTTGCAAAGCCATATGTTCTTCATTTTCGTTTATTTTCAGGATGTTTAGATTTGTTCAAAAGTACAGATAAACTATGTAGTTAAAAGAAAATTATAGATAAACCGAGACTAGTAATGCAATATAACATGAAATTTCATCACAATACAGTATATTCCGTATGATATATGGGAAGATTGCGTTCAAGTCTGACACCAAAATAAAAAACCAAACAACTGTGTTACATCATCTTTATTTTCACATAGTATTCTAATTGCTTTCTTGGCGAGAAAAGTACAATAAAACGCATCTAGAAATACTCAATTAATATTATATTAACTGGTATATTAGCAACTTTATAAAATTACTAAAGAAAGCAGTACGATCTTACAAATACTTTAACATTATTGCTGGCAATGACTTGCATTAAAATACTTTTATTTACAATGTTTCAAAATGATTGAGTTACGGGTACCCATAATGTAAATGGAATTTTACTTGCATATTTCAAGACAACAACTGTGTTAATGATGTGGCTCTGTAATCACTTCAAAGAAACAAAATAATCAAACTTTACAGATATATATATATACATATATATATATATATATATATATATATATATATATATATATATATATATATATATATATATATATATATATATATATATATATATATATATATGGTGAAAATAAAGGGACACGTCATATAGACTCTAAGCATTTTCCCTCAAAGATTATAATGGCCATCATCTAGCGAAAACTGATCAAATCAATATTGATTTTATTTGAAGTATGAAATCTTTACTAATATTGTAGACAACTATAGCATACGCTCACTGCCCATACAATCATCTATGGAAGGATCTTTTTATCTATGGTTCAAGCGTAGCTATAGTTTGAACACATTGCCTAGAATAGGTGAAATTTATATGTCATTAGCTATTAATTACATGACCTGATTTTTGATACGCTTGATATTTTGAGGAAAGATGAAGAATACACTTATAGTTAGATACCTTGGACCACTTTAGTAATATGCTGAAATTCAGCCTGATTCCTGATGATCATCAGCTTAGCTCCTTCAGCTTCACATGCAGCCATAGCGTCCGGAAAGGTCAAGCTTTCGCTATGTTGCTTATAACAAAGTGCAAGCGTCTCGTTGTAGACATAATCCCCATCGCAATGCTGTCTTTCTGAAAACCAATAACATTCCAAGTAAACAAAGTGAATATTTTATACAAAAGCCACTATATTTGATTTCCTGCGTTTGGTGTACTCCAGCTGATATCATAACATACAAAACAATGAATCATATTTTCCCACCTGCTCTAGATGCATACAGATCAGTGAGATTTGTATCGCTGAACAAACAACCATTACACAGTTTTGTGCAACTAATGCAATATTTAGTTTAGGAGCATAAGGTAACCTAAATTTAAACGTCCCTTATGCTATGTCACAACATGAGTATCATTAGCATGTAAGTAAACATGAGAAAATATTATACACCTGAGTAGAAGACTGATAATGATGACAATAAATCGACAATAATGTCTTGTGTGTGTACAGGCGTGGAGTTGGAGGTCAGTGCTAAGTAACTTATCGGAATAAGTACAGATCAACTCAAAAATAAGTCAATCATTGACAAGAGTCACTAGTATGGTATGTTGATGGTGGACAAAGTGCGGTTTGGTACGATTGTGCATTTATTAATCAGATAATATATTTGACGATAATTAAAATAACTCTTAATGTGTCTGGTTCTTTATTCTCTATTTTGCATACTTGTATAGTAGCGCCATCCTTCCTGCACTGTTTGTCCTGCAGGAAGACCACGTTTGTACGACTGGGATACCAGATATTTCTTCAATGAAGCATGGTGGAAGAAAGACATGCATGAGGGAATCCGGTCACAGAGACTGCCACATGGAGGTACTTTTCCATTTCCCAAATCACCACAGACGTATCTAGGTTGTTCTCAAAATCGTGGTCCTGTACCCATTTACTGTTTAAAATATCTTTGTGGAAGAAAATATGTAATGTATAGATATACTATCTTTTTGTCTACGACAAATGATATCTCAAACTCAATTTCAGGTAAAGATCAGCCGCAGTAGTAGGTCCGTGCGTTTGCAAAATATACGGCTGTTCAAAATGTTATGAGATTGGTCAAATTATGATCGACCACCATGGCACTGTCTTATATGTTTCAATGTTTTGAAAATCACAGCCAAGAGTCTAGTATGTAGATTAGAACAAGTACTCAATTTAGAAGTAAACTATGGGTAGATACAAAATAGGAAAGCTGTTGTGTAAAATGTTTAAATTAAGACATGATGAAATGAATTATAAGCACAATTTGTACTAAATAATACCACTCATACGCAATTTTGCATATAGTTTTCGTACTTTTCTTTGTCTTGAATTGATAGCTTGAAATGTACAAATTCCTCATGCGAAATGTATATTTAGCATCTTAGGCAAGATATCCGATGGGATTCGTTGGCATCAATTTCAAGTAACAATTATGCATTACATGCCTGTACGAAAGATGAGTTGAGACTTTGAAACCTTTCTATTAAATATAACTTGTGTTCTTCTCTTCTGTCTTGTGGCAGTCCAGCATTTAAGTTAGTGTTATAGAACCCGAGTATACCTAAATACTTATTTCTTAAATAAACAATTGTTCGTGGCACACGCGGTAATTTAATGGCAGATACTGGAATATAATGCAATGGCAGCTACGGGACTGTAATTAAATGGCAGTTACCGGAGTCAAAAGAAGTATTTATTTTCAGTTTTCATAATATAGAGACTGAGAAAGGTCTGGAGAGAGAAAGACAGAAACATACCGAAAGCATCCGAGCCTATGATGATGAATAAGACACCAACGGATACGCTGTATGATATTGATATTAGAAGGAGAGGTGTGTTTAAGGCGTGATTCAAGTAGTGTTCCTCCACATAATATCCCTGTTTGTGATGGATCAACGTTTATTATAGATGGCTAGAATAATCGTAAACCTTTGTGCAAGAAAAGATATATAGGTCAATACGCTGACGTGTTGTAACACAATGAACGAATTAAAGTTTAACAAGTTATGCAAAAGCAATTGATTGACGAATGAAAAACATTTACTTGGGCGCTCATAGAAACGCTTTCTTCTTGCCTTCCTAATCAATTGATCTATTGACAAACAGTTTTGCATATTAAATATTTATGGAATTAGTAAATTAAACAAGTATATGAATAATACTAAAATAGTTGTTACATTTCTCTATTTTTTCTTCGATCATTAACAATGATACCTGAGCAGGGGCAATTCCTGGAGGTGGGGTTGATGAAACCGCGCACGGTCTCTAAAACAAGCGCGGTACAACAAGAAGGTGTCCTAGTGTTAGCGTTTTAGATGATTATAATTATGCCCTGGAAATGTTTAAATGCAGAACCTTCTAGGAGCATCGTCTGCAACAGGCGTTTAATCTCTCAGACCCCTTGTCTTCAAATGATGTTTCTGCATCTTCCATACGTTGAAGCGTTTTTCCTAGTAATATTTTATAGCCTCTCTGACATAAAGTATTTAGTTGCGTGCATGAGCTAAGCGACGTACATTAGGACAGCATTCATAAATTCATTACTTTTACAATCAAAACATAATGCGCTTACCGCACTTCAAAATGTTTGGCACACGCAAGTAAGCAAGGACACTTCTAAATTCAATTTGTTTCGTCACAAAGATGGCCAGACCTATTGTGTCATACAGCCATTAGAGTTAAAATTTCCCCCCTCCTTTTTACGCATTTGCTTCAGTATAAAGGTCTCCAAATTGCGAATAGATCGCATAAAGTAACGGTAGATTAGGAAAGACGATGTTCGTTCAGAGGATTCATTAAGCAAGAGGTTTGTACCATTGAAGCACGATGGAACATGCTATTCCATGTGGCAGATCTGGATTCGTGCTTTTCATATTCATATGCATGTTTGAAAGGAGCAAATAAACTAATATGGGTAATATTAGCATAGCCAATCACTCTATACAACGATCAGACAACAATTAAAATCAGCATATCAGAATATCTTTAAGCATATCACAATTATTAGAGATATTTTTCCTGTAATCTATTAAAATATCTTCTTTTCATTATTGTGTCTTTCAAGACTGTTGCAGATTTTATTTTGTAATCAGCACCGTTAAACTATTTCAAGTATATTGATACGTGTAGGCTCGTACAAATGTAACAAAAGAAAAGAGTGTAGTCAACAAGCTTTGTACATTTTAACACAAATAATTTATTTCCCTAGAAAACAATGTAAAAATAGAAAATAGGACTTACGGTTTGTGAAAATAATCCAAACTTTAATCCTACGATTGAAAAATATAAGTCCTATCACTAAACAGAATCCGGGTTCGAATCTCGATGAAGTTCCAATATGGAGGCGATGATGTCAGATGATGTATGTCCTGATGGTAACAGATCCTCAATTGAATCACAGTTTTATGTTTCCGTATAGAATTCCAGAATAAATTTCCACTGAATGTTTTTGTCCAAGACTATGATGAAGAAGCACTTATTTTCCAGAGAATATAAATTATTCTTAAATAACAAATAACTCAAAAAATTGCAACAACATAAAATACCTCTGAGCTCTTAAAGGTATTTTTTACAACTAAATAAATTTAATACCAATTGGCTGTTTTAAGCCTGATTTTAGATCACATGGTATTACACGTGAAAGGCTACCAGATTTCCAACTTGGAGATCGCAATAAAAAAAATGCCATTTGTCAAGTAGATTAGAATAGCCCTATCTAAACAATCAGATTCTCAGGCTAGAAATGAATAATAAAAAAAAAAACTGTTTGCACATAGATAACACGTGGGCCGGACCTGACCTTGGGGATAGCCAATCATTTCCACTTAGTGTTTACCAGTTTCCGAACCAAAGTCGGCTAAAAATAATGATAAAGTAACTATTACGTTCCAATTAGGTTAAGTGAATTTTCTGAAAAAGATTTAAATCCAATGAAAATTATCAAAACAATAAAATATAATGAAACAAAAATAAAATAAGAAAAACGAATTTAAACCTAACACACAAGCAATTTAATTACATGTACGTAACACTTCTCCCATAAAGAAAAAGAAAGATTTATATAATAAAGCTTTCTTTTTACCATACGTAAATTATACATGAGGTAAAACAAAATTACATAAGAAAATTCTTATGAATTATATAAAGTATACATGAAATAATATTTCTATATACGGGAAAGTGCATTTGCAATCAAATTGTCTTTTTCTTTGATGTTCCTGATGTCAAGATTATATTCTTGTAACAACAAACTCCACCTTACTAATCTTTGATTTTTATTTCTCATCTTGTCGATGAAAGTAAGGGGGTTGTGATCACTATACACAACAACCGGAGAAGGAGCTGAGCTAATGTGAACTTCAAAATGTTGTAATGCCAATATTAAAGCCAAACATTCCTTCTCGATTGTTGAGTAATTCCTTTGATGCCTATTTTATTTCCTAGCGAAATAGCACACTGGGTAATCAACAACATTTCTATCTTCTTGAATCAATACTGCTTCAACCCCAACATCACTTGCATCAACAGATAATTTAAAAGATTGATTGAAATTTGGAGCTATGAGAACCGGCGCTCTTTTGAGTATGGCTTTTAACCTATCAAAAGCCACCTGACATTTTTCAGTCCAAAGAAACTTGTTTTTCGTACTTAACAATTTTTTCAGGGGTTCAGCAGTATTAGAAAAATTGGAACAAACCTTTCGATAGTAGCCGGCCATACCCAAAAATCTCATCCGTTGCTTTTTACTGACAGGCACAGGGAGAGCCTTGACCTTAGCATCCATAGGTTTAACTTGACCATGTCCAACAATATGTCCTATAAATGTCATACAAGCACGGCAGAACTCACTTTTAGATAAATTGATTGTTAAATTTGCATAAGTAAGTCTGTCGAGGAATTTCCGAAAGGTGGCAAGATGCTCTTTCCAGGTGTCGTTGTTGATGATGCCATCATTGATATGAGCATCACAATTATCTAAACCGGAAGTAATCATATTCATCAAGCGTTGAAAAGTACTTGGGGAACCCTTCATCCCGAACGGCATTGCTTTATATTGATAGAGAGAGTCCACCTGGAGTCACAAATGTCGAAATTTAATTTGCCCTTTCCTTTAGAGGAATTTGCCAAAATCCGTTCAGAAGGTCAAATTTGGTGACGTATTTGGCATTTCCAATTTTATCAATACAGTCATCGATTCTTGGCAATGGAAATGAATCTGTTTTTGTCACACTAGTCACCTTCCTATAAGCAGTGCACATACGGAAAGTTTTATCTGGTTTCGGAACAAGTATACATGGTGACCTCCAATTACGTTTACTGGGCTCTATGAAATCGTTCTCCAGCAAATACTGAATTTCTTTTTTCAAGTATTCCTGTTTGAGGGGGTTCATCCTGCATGGTGTTGTTTCACAAGTTTTGAATCTACAATTTCAACGTCATGAAAAATTTTGTTTGTCCTTGTAGGAATATCTGGAAACAAGTACTCATATTCGAATAATAACTGTTTAAGTTCATTCCTTTCTTCTTGTTGTAAATGCAAAAGTTTCCGGTCCAGATCTTTCATAATTTCCGAATTCGGAAGATTTGTTGCTCCAAGATCAACAGTGTATGATTGAATTCCTTCACTTAAATCCTCAGTTTCTGGGACAGGTACAACTAAATTAGTTGCATGATTTACCTGGCTATCTCTTTCAATATAATAGTACTCCATTAATTTATTTAGATCAGAGTACTAATATTATAATTTAAACTCATTCATTTTCGTCTTTACTTTGTAAGGGCCGTAATATATAAATTGAAGAAAATTTTGAAGAATGAACAAGAGAGAATGAACTCTATTACAAAATTCAAAACTTCTCTCCATTCAAGTTCTTTTAAACCATAATTTCACTTTTGACTTGAATTACTGAGTGCTAAATTCAAACATAACTTGCTAGAAAATTCCAGACATAAAATTTGACCTTTGACCCGATTGGACAGATTTAGGAAGGCCAAATTCAGTAACAAATCTTGATCAAACCTTTTACTATGGTTTTGGTTTTAATATTCTTCAAAGCAATTTCCTCTGAGAATCTTGTTGACGCACATATAATGGTCAACAAATATTGGTTTCCTGACTTGGTCTTAGGTCAGGGACAACACAATCGACCATAATTCTGCTAAATGGTTCGTCAAATGCAGGAATAGGTTGCAGATATGCCTTACGTATCTTCTGATTCGGTTTTCCTACCATTTGACATGTATGACAAGATCTACAAAATTTACAAACATCACTTTTGATTTTTGGCCAATAAAAGTGAGTCAAGATCTTGTGATAAGTTTTATTTATCCCTAAATGACCAGCCAGAGGAGTTTCATGGGCCAAACTAAGTATCTCCTGTCTGTAAGATTTTGGAACTACATTCTGATAGTTCACTGACCATTCGTCACTAACAGGTACTTCGGGAGGTCTCCCTTTTCTCATAAGAATTCCATTTTTAATGAAATAACAGACAGGTACTTTAGTTGCTTCAGTTTCGCTAATGGCCCTCTGAAATAAACAGGAGATCTCGGGATCTTTTTCCTGTTCTGTTATCACCCTAATTAGATAAAAGAGAATGAGTATTTAAAAGAGGATCACTGTAATCAATACCTTTTGATTGACCCAAATTGTGAGTGAAAGTGACCTCATCAAAAGCCTGACCAATACATGTGTCAGCTAAAGGAATATTTTCCTTATCAAAATCATTCTCAAGAGCTTTCCTTGCCATTGCTCTAGTAACTGCACAAGCTGGGTATAAATTAGGGTATTTTTATAGTAGGATCAACTTTCTGATCCAAAGAAGGCTTGTCAGTTACAAGTGGATTAACCACAACCTTGTCTCCAGCTAGGTCGTTGCCTAGTAACAAATGAATGCCCTCAACGGGTAAAGTATACACTATTCCGACTGTCACAGGCCCTGAAACTAAGTCTGATGACAACTTTACAGAATGGAGAGGAACCTTAACAAAGCCGCACTCTACTCCCTGAATGAGAACAATCTCATTAGAACAAGACTACTCAGAAAAAGGCAAAGTGCCTGATAATAAAAGACTCTGAGAAGCTCCTGTATCCCTTAAAACTTTAATAGGGACAGGATTGGCCAAAATCGCCCAAGAGTGATAAATAACCCTTCGACATGAATGGTTCATAATTCTCCATAATAAAATCAGACTGGGTTTTAGGTGACCCAACAAATGTATTGCTTTAAATACATGACCGTGATCTTGACCTCTTAGAAATAAGAGCATTTGGGATTGGTCTATCTTAATTCTGATGCCTATATTTCAATCTGAAGCAATCGGAAATGACGTGTCCTTTTTTCTTGCAATAGGTACACGTAGTTAGAGACAAGGATTTTGAATCAAGTTTATCAGAAGCTTGATTTTAAGAAGTTGTGCCAGATTGAGTTTTAGAAGGAGTCGTATTAGGTGAACAAATTTTCTACCAGTAGACTGCTGAGTGAATGATTTGCCTACAACAGGAAATTTATGAGTTAAGGAATACTCATCAGCAGCAAGAGCAGCATTTTCAAATGTTTCAGTCTTATGCTCTTCAAGATCAGTTTTAATGTCATAATGGATACAGTTTTTGAAGTCTTCAAATAATACAAGTTGTTTGAGACTTTCATAATCCTGTTCAACTTTCTTGGCTAAGCACTATCTCTCAAATAACTGCTCTTTTTCTCTTGCAAATTCGACATGAGTTTGTCCAGGTTGTTTTATAGTTTCTGAATTTTTGCCGATAAGCCTCAGGGACTAACGCATAACCCTTTAAGATGCACTCCTTAACCAAATCATAGTCAGAACTTTGTTGTACTGACAGGGATGCATAGATATTTCGGGCTTTGCCAAAAAGTACACATTGCAATAAATGAGTCCAATGCTCCTCTGGCCATTTCAAATTTGCAGCAACTTTTTCAAAATAAATAAAATATTTGTCTACTTCCTTTTCGCTAAAAGGGGGAACTAGCATAATATTTTTTGTAATGTCAAAATTTGAATTTGTATATGCAGTGAAATCGTGCTTTTCGCTTGCCAGCTCAAATTCTTTCATTCTAATTTGAAATTCCATTTCATCCTTCTCTCTTTGTAATTGCATCTGTCTCTCCCTCCGCTTTCTCAAATTGTAATTGTTTATTTTTCTCCCTCTGCTGCCTCTCTCTCTCTCTCTCTTTCTCAAATTGTAATTGTTTATCTTTCTCCCTCTCCTGTCTCTCTTTCTCCTCTTTCTCAAATTGTAATTGCAGTTGCTTCTCTTGTAACTACAACTGCATTTGTTTCTCTTTTTCCTCTTTCTGAAGCTCGAGCTTCCTTAACTCCAATTCCATCTTGTATTTCATTTTTAATTCCATTACTTTTATGTCAGAGTCTTATACCGACTTACTGACCGAAGCCAAAACACTTTTATCAAGAACCTTCTTCTCTATCAAATATTGAATCAAAATGTTTTTAATTTCTTGTTTCGTTAAGGAAGCTTTTGCGTCAGAAAGATCGTATTTTCTGGCAAGTTCAAGCAATTCATCTTTTTTCAAACTATTTGACTGCTGCTGAGTAGGACTAGAAAGGAAAGTCTCCAACTTTGATGACATTGTGAATGAAAGCCTGTTGTTTTCACTAAAGATTTCAAACAAAATGTAAAATAGTACTTGGGATTTAAAAACTAGGGGAATTTAAATTTCAAAAAACAATTTTCTGAAATATTTTAGCCTAAATTCATTTATCCCGGACAAGCCCCCAATTTTCTTTTGTTACTTGTAGGCTCGTACAAATGTAACAAAAGAAAAGAGTGAAGTCAACAAGCTTGTAAATTTTATCAAAAATGATTTATTTCCCTAGAAAACAATGTAAAAATAGAAATTAGGACCTACGGTTTGTGAAAATAATCCAAAATTTAATCCTACGATTGAAAAAGGCCTATCACTAAACAGTTCTAATTGAATCCGGGTTCGAATCTCGATGAAGTTCCAATATGGAGGCGATGACGTCAGATTATGTCTGCCCTGATGATAAAAGATCCTCAGTTTAATCACAGTATATTTTTCTTCCGTATAGAATTCCAGAATAAATTTCCACTGAATGTCTTTGTCCAAGACTATGATGAAGAAGCACTTATTTTCCAGAGAATATAAATTATTCTTAAATAACAAATAAGTCTTTCAAGACTGTTGCAGATTTTATTTTGTAATCAGCACCGTTAAACTATTTCAAGTATATTGATACGTGTAGGCTCGTACAAATGTAACAAAAGAAAAGAGTGTAGTCAACAAGCTTTGTACATTTTAACACAAATAATTTATTTCCCTAGAAAACAATGTAAAAATAGAAAATAGGACTTACGGTTTGTGAAAATAATCCAAACTTTAATCCTACGATTGAAAAATATAAGTCCTATCACTAAACAGAATCCGGGTTCGAATCTCGATGAAGTTCCAATATGGAGGCGATGATGTCAGATGATGTATGTCCTGATGGTAACAGATCCTCAATTGAATCACAGTTTTATGTTTCCGTATAGAATTCCAGAATAAATTTCCACTGAATGTTTTTGTCCAAGACTATGATGAAGAAGCACTTACTTTCCAGAGAATATAAATTATTCTTAAATAACAAATAACTCAAAAAATGGCAACAACATAAAATACCTCTGAGCTCTTAAAGGTATTTTTTACAACTAAATAAATTTGATACCAATTGGCTGTTTTAGACCTGATTTTAGATCACATGGTATTTCACGTGACAGGCTACATGATTTCCAACTTGACGATCGCAAGAAAAAAATGCCATTTGTCACGTAGCTTAGAATAGCCCTATCTAAACAATCAGATTCTCAGGCTAGAAATGAATAATAAAAAAAAAACTGTTTACACATGGGTAACACGTGGACCGGACTTGACCTTGGGAATAGCCAATCATTTCCACTTAGTGTTTACGAGTTTGCGAACCAAGGTCGGCTAAAAATAATGATATAATAACCATTCCTATTAGGATAAGTGAAAAAAAAATTTAAATCCAATGAAAATTATCACAACAATAAAATATAATGAAACAGAAATAAAATAAAAAAAACGAATTTAAAACTAACACACAAGCAATTTAATTACATATACGTAACAATATTTTAAAAGTGTTTGCCTATTTTCAATGCATCTGTAACTTCTATCAGGCGTTAAAGTGAATATAAACATACTGATGCTTCGAAAATCTTCCTCTTGTGAAAATGACAAAAATTAAGTGCTTATAGAGATATATTTTGATTAAAAAGGTTCGTTCTTGTTTGCCTTATCTTGCTTTTCAGAGGTTCTGGGGGGGGTAAGGGTGTAATGGATATGGAAGAAAAAGGGAAATCAATGCGTTACTTAAAGAATAAAATTCACATTTTTGGACAACCAAAAACACTAATTCCAGAGAGGTTTCTTAAAAGGGGCTAAATGGATACAGAATGGAAATTTTCACAGTAAAAACAAACTTTCCTAGAACCGAATTTTCAACTCAGTCATAAAGTTGTCCTCGGTTTGGTCATCTGACTGTGATAATTCTTCTCTCAAAAGCTCTCAAACTTTGTCTCTGGCTCAAAACGTAAAATTGAAAGACGATTTAGAGAGTTGTGCGAGATATGTTTAGTCATATACTGGATAATCCAAAGCCAGGAGCATTGGGCCTCATACTTTTTGCCCAGAAAGTGATTATCTTACATGACACTAATTCGCACAAGCAGAGCAAAGCCGAAGACGACATTTTAACCCGACAGAAAAGACAGTCACTAAATTAACTGCGCGAGGGGAAAGTATATTCATCACGCCCTCAGCCAAGGTGTCACGTTCTCGTCTTGTGTTCGTCCGACCACGTCGATGAGGCCGACAGGCAACTTTTAGACGAGAGGTTTAATAGGAAACATAATCATGACGCAACATCAGAACACGGTGAAATTTTGTGTCAAACATTAAATGGCATGCACAACCTAGGACACATTGATGTCGCAACATTGAATTATATCCAAACTTATGACCCTAAACTAAGGCAATTTGTTATTTACTCCCTAAACTTAGCAACGAAGGGACAACAAAATGGCCCACCCCACTAAATAAAATTTTGAATTTATTCATTTTCACCTTCGGCTTTTCGGAGAAGAATTACCTTTATACATCCAATAAATGACAACCTTAATACAACTCCGAAAATTAACCTTCAAGACAATGCCGTAGTCGTTACCGTAGACGTCTGTTCCTTGTACACCAACATCCCACACTAGGAAGGTATCACAGCCTTCAAGGATATATCGGTTGTCTGACCTGATCCGTCCCCTACTACTAACTTTGTGTGCGAGCTTATAAGATATGTTCTGAAGATTAAAGAGGTTCCATACAGCTACAGCACTCCTACAAATCAATGGAAGGGCAATAGGCACTAAAGTGGCACCTTCGTATACCAACACTTTCATGAGGAGAGGGAGTATAACCTATTCAATGGATCACACCATTGACCCATGAACGGACGCTGATTAATCGACAGTATAAAAGGAAAATGGACCGAAGCAGGCAACAATTTTAAATTTCACTTTGAATTATCCAGTGACTTCCATCCTTCAACTGAATTACGTCGCAGCAATTAAAAAGGTCCACCTTCTTCTTGGATACTCAAATTACAGTCCTGGAAGGGAATAAAGAAATTGACTTGTTATGAAAACCGTCTGAATCCAGCCAGTATCTGCTCCAGACGATCTGTCACCCAAAGCAATAAATGAAAATATTGCTTACGAACAGAGCGTTTGGACAAATGCATATACTTAACCCTTGCAACCTTTGAAAAGAGACTCTGGTGGTTCAAAGGACACCTTTGAAGGACGAGGACACAAAAAGAGATATGTTGACGAGGCGATCAACAAATCTATACTCCGCGATAGCAGATCCCTCAAGAAACTTAAAACCAAGGAAACCAACAAATTTATCCCCTTCGTGGTTACTTCCGAACCCTCTGTCGCTTGCAACAAATCATTGGCAAGCATTGGCAGTAGCTCTTCCGGCAATTCCAAAGGAAATATACGAAGACGTTCCAATGGTTACATACCGTACACCAAAAACCCTCAAGAACCATCTGGTACGTGCCATATTTGTAACAAAACAAGCGCTACCCAATCTGCAAATATGTACCACAAACCATATCTAATGAAGTTCGGGAACATTAGTTAGCCTTACTGTAAATCAAAGGTTAGGATGTCGACCAAAAATATTTGATTTATCTCGTTTACACAACATTCACAGATTGTATCAATCCTTTCTTTGAGTGAATTGAATGATTTATTTTTGGAGGAAAAATAATGATATGACATCACGTTGTTTATAGAAATGGTAAGGGACGGCCATGTTTTTCTTGTTGAGAATACATCCACCTTTGAGGAGAGGAAGCAATCTTTGCTCAGAAGAAAACTGAAATGAATCTTATCCCAAAAAAATCTTTATATATAAATTCGTCTCCACTGATAATATGCAAATGGTAATAGATTTAGCTAGCACAGGGTAACTTAGCAAAATATTGAATTATCAAAGTTATCAATGGATATGTGAGAGGGTCTTACAGTATTATGATGTGAATCCAGAATAATCCTGACAAAATTCTTTGAAAGTCCTAAATGAATGAAAATTTCTGTATAAATTTCAAAACTGGAAATGTATTGGTCCTCCAAGAATCGAGAAGTTGTCAAGATAGCGTCGTTCAAAACTCCTTGGAATAATTCAAAACAATTCCAGAATAATATCATAGTCCAAATAATGAAAACTTTCTATTTCCACTGAACACATTCCAAGCAAATGTTTTTGTTTTGCTCTCCAATAATATCTAACTGCAACAAAGAACACTTCCGTTGACTTACAACAGAAATGCAAGAAATGGGAATGACTCCAAAAATCGGAATGCATCTGATTTCTCAGTTCTCTCTTTATATACATCTAATATTTGACAATATACCCGACGTGACAGATCACACTACTCGTTTTGCGTCAATCTTGCCTATTCACGCGACCTAGTCTAATCAATGGGAAGTTACTGAATTCTCTAGAAACGTCGAAATCCCATAGTCAATGATAAATTAAGTCGAAGGCGCCATTAAGTCTTATTATTAACATTATTATTAATCATTATGAACACATAGTATGTATCGATTTGTAGATCCTATGTAGTATTATTCTCTTACCAGACTCATGTCAGGTAGGCAGCATTTAACAAAAGATAGTCTGTACAATTTACAGCCATTAATAAACATTATAAAAACTAGATGAAATCATGTACCAGGAGTTACTAAAAAAAAAATATAGATCTACATAACACTACACTAAAAAAATATAGATATACATAACGGTACTACCTTTTATGCTGCACCGGCAGCTGCTAGAGCTTCAACACAGCAGCATCATAACAATAAAAAGACGAAGAAGGTCAATGGAGCTTTAGGAGCAAACCAATAATGGTACTTGCTAGTGATCCACATTCAGCTGGTTTAAAGATGATTTGTGTTTTGGTATGTGTATCGATTCGTGGATCAGCAACTTGTGTCAAAGGTATATTTGATGATGAGTGAGAATGATTCCATTCTATAAGGTAAATGTGCATGGCACTTCTCTGAGGATGGTTTCTAAAATAAGTGAAAGCACCTATGCGTGTCTTTGTTCTTGCCTGACTGATTGGATACAGTTTAACAGGAGGATGAAATTGAAACGAAGAAGACATGCTGAATTCTGCCAGGGAGGAAAAAGCTTTCTTTAGACAGACGAAAACATGACCTGTAAATACATGGGCCGCCTTCTTTACACTATTTGTAAATCAAATATCCTAAATAATCGATGGGTAAGAATAATCAAAGGTCTATTAAAGTGTAATACACACTATATATCAGAATGTTCATTTTCGCTAAATAACCCAGAAATGTGCATTAAAAATGCATATTTTAACTCACAGAGAAGAAAATGAAGATAATGTTTGCATTTATCGATGTTTAACGGAAAACGCTCCGGAAATATTTGTATACTTCAGGTGATAATAGGCTCTCCGGAAGTGACGTACTGTCTGGAAGTCCCTCAAGTTTAGCCTATGTAGTGATGATGGCTGAATTTAGTCATAATTCGAACGATTCTACGGCAAATTTGTCATGCTCATTTTCGTCGTGTGAGGAAGGTAAACTCCTAGAAGATGGCGAACGTAATGAATCTTAAGAAAATTCTGCTCGCTGAGGTTAGACAGTACCAATTTAAGCCCGAACGAGACGAGAACGTAGACGAGGACCCTAAAGAGGACATAGGGCATAATGAGGCTGAGTAGCGCTTGGGCTGTTCATTCTGGTAATTACTATTATCATTGGCAATTATTATTATTATCATTATTCTTTCGTTAATGTTATTTCAATTTCATAATGAAAAGAGAAGGGCACGAATTTGGGCAAAACTTTGATGTCTTCAGAGTAGATTGCCATGTGGGCGTGGTTCATCAGTAACTAGTGGTGTTAAAAGTTAGACACTTAAGACTCAGACTGTGAGAGGTGTAGATATAAATTCTTTATTAACTTTATGACAAGTTTGTCCTTTTAAACCGTGATGAAATGCAGACCCCGAATGTACTTCGGGTGTAATTGTTTACTACCCTCCACAGATAGTAAATTTGAAGAATTTTATTAAAACGTAAAAGTAATCATAGATCTGGTGTATCCAGATGTTCAGCAAGCATATATTTTCTCTGTGGGTCTAGGTGTATAACACTAGTGGCAAAGGAAATATACAGATGTATCTGGAAACAAATCTTGGGAATAATAATAATAATAATAATAATACATTGCTTATTATTGTTATGATATTGTGGTACAAAAGGACGAACAATTCTAACCATGCATCACATATACATATATATTATACTTTAACATAGTGCTGTCTGTTCATGTTCACATTTGATTCATTTAGCTTCCTAACACTGGTTGTAGTAAAATCTAATTTTATGCTAAAGGCATTGACTCTGACAGCATTAAATAAGTACCAGAAAACCGGGATACATGAAATAACGTAACTTTATTCCAGTTTTAAACTTTGCTGTATATTCTATTTTCAGTCATATTAGATACATGCCTGCATAGAGGTGGTAATAACTGTCTATCAACTGACTATGGCTTCCTGACCACTTCCTCCAGCACTGCTATCAATTCTTCAACATAGTCTGAAAAAAATTGTTACCGGAGTAATTCAAGGAACTGAAAAATGTCATCCACTGCCTATATTCATACTGACAATTTACCAAAGAGAATTAATGGAATTGGAAAAAAGACTTAATTAGTATTCAGTTTAACAGACATATAAATCATAGTTTAATGAATGAATGAATAATAATAATAATTTTTGTTTCAATATGATTTTGAATATGTGCTACAAAAAAGACTCTGTGTTAGCTTTGTTTTGAATAAAATCTTTCAAATTCGAGCTGTTTTGCTTTAGTTAGTTTCTCCCTTCTGTGTGTGTAAGTACCGGACCGGGGAGGAGGGGGCTGACTGTATTCCTAGTGATATGTTCACAGTCCAACTTTAATATAACTTTAAACATAGAACTGTTATATTACTATATGTGCTTGTATACGAGTTTTATCAAATGGTATCATTCAGTGTAGTAAAAATTGCAATATCTACATACCCTTGGCTACATGTCACACATCGAAATAGTGTGTGGCTCTCATATTCTCTCTGATTCATTTCGGTATCTGAACATGCCTGTCTGTAATAATAGTGTCCACCTCCACACTGTGGCTCTGCAGTTTTTTATGGCTCTAGAAATACTTATTTCTCCATGTCATAATTACTCTTCACTTCATTGTTCTGAAGAAAAGAGAAAAAAAAATGTGTTGAGCAAAATTAACAATAATTCTATTTCTTGAAATGTGACATCATCTATACATAGCTTAAATGTGTTTACCAACATTTTAAAAATGGACTTAGGCATAAGTAACATTGAAAACATAAGCTCATTTTCTTGCATGAGTGTCATGTATGAATGCTGACAAGTACATGAAAGTTTACAATGCCTTTGCTCCTTCTCTTTACTTGCTGGACATTTACTTCACAACTTGTGTAGTAGGTGAAATTTTAGACGTGTATTCTGATCATCGTGGTTTTCACACAGATGAGGATTTCTCATGAATATGTGTATCAATTAAAGTGTATCATTGATAAATAATAACATATTCACAAGTGCTTGGTCTACCGAGTCAAACGCTTATATAATCATACTGAGCTTAGTTAATACAATGCTATATGTTTCGTTGGCTTGTTTGTTTTTTCTTAAGTATCCTATCAGTCTGACATTAAACAGCAATACTGCATGATGGTGTATCTACTCCCTGTAATAAGAGTATTAAAAATGTGTTTCGTGCCTTTGCAGTAGATATGGAAGTCACACATGAAGTCTTTTGCATGTCTGAACAATAGTTGACAAATGCACCAAATCATTTTGCTTACTTTTACAACTAAGGGTTGATCATAAGTTTGACATATTACCAATACATTGTAGTTTTTCCGCAATACAAAAATTACATAACTTAATTATTGACTCATATGCTGATACAATTTGTGAGGCCTTAGGAATCCATATCAACTATGAAGCTATACAAACCATGTAAACAGGGAATGAATGGAAAGTTCACTGTGACATCAAAATGCACCACAGGATATGTCACACCATCTACTGTCTTCGCGCCTCTCTAGTGCATTATCTTCCTGGTGCTGGCTCTCAAATTCTCATTCAGTACCTTATATATATATATATATATATATATATATATATATATATATATATATATATATATATATATATATATATATATTTAGAGCAGCATTAGAAGGTAAAATCTTTACACCGACAGCATTAAAGCATTTTTTAAAAATTCCTTTTAACTATGGTTCTGTACATATTGTGAATAATAATACTATACTCTCCACATTGAACGGACATTAGTATTCACACTCACAAGCAGTGGGTTGTGGGTTTGACTCTGACCTAGA
>JAECUM010018798.1:0-30130 GCA_016617855.1 Megalonaias nervosa
CGAATAGGAATCTCATTAACACAAAATGAGATCTCCTCCAGCAAAGGGCAGGCGACAGTAAGTACAGTATGGCATAGTTTGACACTATTAACATTTAAACACAACTTACGATGTGAGGTCTGACGCAGATTCAGTCGACTGGGGCTACAGATGAAAGTTCCCAGCACGCATCTCCAGGACCATCCAAGGAGGCAGCCATCGGTTCGACTGCAGTCATCGTCATTATCACATGCCTCTGCATACAGGATGAAGGATGCTATGGAATAGAATGCATCCGTGTTTATGAAAATGTAAGGCCTCTGACATCTGAACTTTGCCAATAACTTCACACACCCATGTTGATAAAAATTGTTAGGATCTATAATTAGATACTAAACCTGGGTGTTAAAAAGAAAAATATAAAACAATCGTTGCCTTGTTATAACAACAGTATATTTAGACGTTAAATGGAGAAGATGTTGTGAACACATTAATATTTTACATGCAACTGTATTCTACTCGGCTAGATATACCACTTCTTGATAATATATTGTGCTTATTATTTTGTAACACACAAGGAAGACAAAGTGGCTAAGAGGTCAGCATGCTGGACTCGCAATAAATTCGTTGCAGGTTCTAATACTGACCCGAGTCAGCTGCCTTTGAGTGTTCTCTGGGCAATCGATACACAAACTTTATTTGTCCACATTAACTTAATGTTAAATTGTTCTTCATTAAAGTATCCGACTTACGGGTCACGTGAGCATCTTACATTTTGTGTGAAAGAGCTATCATGGTCTCGAGGCTCTGATGGAACATGATTGATCATAATATTTGGATTAAGCATTTTTTTAAAAAATTAAATGTTCTTCTAACGTAATTTACATTCAGCAATGCCAAGATAAGAAACCATAACAGATAACTGACGTTTCTCCAACCCAAAAATATAAATTTACATGCATATAAAACTGCACTAAGCCATCTAACATAAACAAATAAAGGTGATAATATTAAAAATGTAACTCGGTGGACGAAAACGAATAATTTCAGTCGCTATTGGCAAATTATATGAAGGCGTAAGACAATATTTCACAATGAAATATCTTTTCAAAATCAACAGAAATCTTTCTAACCTTATTTATAACTACACGTACATGTTTATTATTGCTGCTTAAACATTCATGTCATATTATGTTTATATGTTTATTAAAATTGATATCGTGCTCGTGCAATTGAATTAATTTGGCTTCAATAGATGTGAATATATTTTCGCATCTAATTCATTTAACTTAGGTTTCGGTATAGATTCGAATTCGTCTTTTTCTTGCGAAAAATCAACAGAACCTTGCTTAGCTGGATGTCTATACATTTTGACATGAAAGGATAAGACAAACTACAATAACAATTACTCAGATATGGTTTCTTTCTCTTTTTCTTTCAAAAGAAGTACGTGCGATTACGTTTGGCGTTTATCTGTTTCTTAAGCATTGTTATAAGTTATTCGTGCTGTTTTTTTCGATATATTTGATCACAATATCTGGCCGTATCTCTGGCCGTACCTCTTTGAATAAATATGTTTGACGAGCTTTGTGTTACATTCTAGTATATCAGCTTCTGTTTCCATATACATCCTATTATGGAATATACCTTTATTTATTTCATTAATGTATTACATTATATTGGTCTAACAATCATAACGTTTTTGCTGGATATGTTAGATTTAACAGAAGTACATGGAACTACTGCATGCGAGACGCATTCAATAATAAATGCCTAAAAATCATAGCTCTGCGTTTACTAGTCCTGTAAAAAAAAATCACTTAGATTTTATATGTATCGAATGGAAGAATTGATTTTCATTTGAATATCCTTGTTTTATGGTTGAAAAGTTTTATGAATTTCAGACTGGTATCAAAGATAGGATTTTAATATTGTGAAAACTTTGTTGACCTCATGAAAAACATGAAATAATAATAATAATAATAATAATAATAATAATAATGATAATAATGATAATGAGGAGGAGGAGGAGGAGGAGAAGGACAACAACAATAATAATAATAGATTATTATCTTTGGCATTATTATCTGTGAAAATCGTAGTCTACATACTAGAGCGATAATATACGAGAGTTTTTAAATATCTATCTAACTATGCTCTGCATGTATCTATGTGTTTATGTGTCTGTGTGTATTTTACCACTATATTTTAATTTTGGGCTTTTTTTCCCAATAAAATACTCACTAATTAGGCCAACAAGCAGCACGGATTTCATTTTTTTTCAGAGTGCGGAGGATTTTCACTCACTGTACAATTTTCACGCGACTGTGGTTTGGATCTACTTTAATGTGATAAGTACAACAAGGTACATCTGTATTTATATAAGAAAAAAAAGTCAACTATGCGTACATCCTGAACTATACACGTAGCATTTAGATCATTATCTTGATTCGATATCACGATTTTATTTGTCCAAATGTGACTTCTGAGTATATGGCTAGACATGGATTAATATTCTCTCGGGATCTTAGGATCTTTTCTTTGTCAGCATGAAACAAGAGTGGGGAATTAATAGAATCCTTAATATGACACTCCCACGCAGGGGTCAGAATTTTGCATCAAACTCGATGCTTTGCCGAGTATTTTTTATCTTTGGGTGGAATTTTCCAATCCTGCACCAGTTCGTAGTAAATGGTTAATTTTCTCACATTTTTGAGTAGGAATCAAAATAGCATAATAAGAATGCTGAGGCAAAATTAAAATAGCAAAGAATGCATTGCAAATGTCCTCACTATAAAATAGAAGGATTAGATTTAGACTGGAAACTTCCATGAAACGTTAAATGGCTTGAAATTACTTTGCTCAAGACTGCTAAGGCAGTGGCGATGCACAGCGTCTGAGTTGCGTACTGAAAATAATTAGCACGATGAGACAATTGTGAAAAGGTAAAAAATAAAGTCAACTGATTGAGAATTTAACATTCGTCAATATCAATAACATTATGACAATGGTTAAATGGCCATCATAGGTTTAACATGAGTATGGCACTACCTATACAAATGAAATACAACATTTCCCATTATCCCTATAACTTTGATACAAAAGTGACACTCTGATTACAAGGGAAAATATAATGTTAAAACAACACTTACTAGCCAATACGCCGCTTGGATTAAACGACACCCAATCATCGACTGACCAAAGCCGACACTTACTGACCAGCACACCATTTAAGCCACCAACACCCAATCGTCTATTAACCAACACCCATACTTACAAGCCAACACACTGTTTGAGTGACCAATACCTATTCATCTCCTGATCAACACTCACACTTACTATCAAGGCGCAATTTGAGTGACCAGCAGCCACTCATCTACTGAACAACACCAAAACTTGCTGACCAGCACGCCGTTTGAGTTATTAACACCCACACTTGCTAATTTTCACGCTCATTGAGTACCTGACACCCATTCAACAACCGCTCATATACTGACCACCATCTACACCTTCTGATCAAACCGACACTGGACAGACCATCTCCGACTCAACTACTTACCAGCACAGAGTAGGATGCAAAAGAAGGGTATGAAATAGATCTTGAACCTCTTAGAAAGAAAACTAAATCCCCTATAACCCCTCTCCCTCTATAACGCCCCTTATTAACAAGACTACCACCCCCTACCACATTTTAAAACCCTACAGCAGTAACTGTGAAGTGAAAAGGGAGAAAACGGGCGGAATATTCACACACTATTTAAAATATACTTATATACTTATATGCTATCACCCATGGAGTGAAAGGAGATAAAACAGTATGAGTGCTCACACATACACAAACATATGTATGCGCTATCACACATGGCATGAAAGAAAAAAAAGATTACATACATTCACAAACATACAGACAGACGATCACACGAGCAGAGTTCAAGTTTTTGCTTTTAAAGACATACAAAACATACAAACAGTTTACAATTTATAACACTATTTTCGTTCATCTTGTCCAACATTTAATTCGCACTCTAAAATTTACCTATTTTGACTCGAGAAACATTGACACCTAAAGGGTATTCAAAAAATATGCAATGTAAATGCTGCATTTAAGCAAGTTTGCCTTCTCACTTTCTTTCGCAAAAGTAATTTTTTTCTTTTTATGCTATCTAGTCTGTTTGAATTACTTCACTGGAATGGGTTTTTGTGCTCTTCTTCTGATTGTCTTGGTTTGAATTTCCTCCCTGGATTGGGTTCTTCGTGTTCTGTTTTTTCTTCTGCTTCTGAAATCTCCTTTTCTCTTTCTGTTCACTTGTGAATCATTTAAAGCTTTCCACTCAGAGTTTACGTTTACAACATTTCGACTTCAAACATTTAAGATATAAACCTTTCTGTGACGAGCTCATAGAAGACAGAGTTTGCCAGCCATGTTTATCCTACCTTTAATCGTACCGATCACCACTTTATCAACTGAAGAGACCGTTTTATTGGAAAGGTAGGATGTTCAGTAGGGCTTTGCAAATGATTTATTTATCTGCTCGCTTATAAGCAAGTTATTTTGGCAATTTCTGATAAATTACAACCTTAGAACCTGCTAGGTGAGTCTACATGGAATAGATAGAAAAAATAGACGGAGAGAGAAAAAGCCGAAATTGTATTGAGTAGAAATTTTTTTAAATGTGCATGTTAGTGACGCTGACATATGAAAACTAATTTTTTTTAATATTTGGATTGGCGGATTGGAGACAACATATGTAAGTAACGAACAAACAATAGAACTAAATACAAAATTAAAAACAAAGCACCGATGATAACAGCAAGAGCTAGTATACACAATTCGATGACAAAATAAATGAGATTTAAGTCTGGTGGTTTCCAGCAAGCAACAAACTAATCAAAACTGGACTGAATGTATTACTTGAAGGGTATTCAAAATAATGTATGGGAAAATAAAACTGAGATTACATTACACATTTCATATTTGCTTTAGATAGCTGGTTTCAACCAATGAACTAGAACTATTGCAACATCAAGTTTAATGAACACAATGATTACACTGCATCAAATAAACAACTTTAGTGCACTTTTACACCGAAGTGGAGAGTTCCATTGTTTTTTTTTTGTGTTTTTGTTTTTGTTTTTTTTTTCTAAGCGGCAAAACCAAGTACACTGAAATTGTTATTAGCACTATGATTATCTATATCTATCAAGAAAAGAATATTTTGTCTGTAGGTGGCGAAAATAATTAAAAGCTAATATGGCAGACGCAATCACTCTTGTATATATGTGTGCAAGAGTGGACGAAATTGAACTAATGAATTAACGAACAAAGAACAAAATATTGGACCCTTAAAATTAATTAAATTTTAAAGTTTTTCCCCCCAATACGTCACACTGTCATTGTGTAACTTTAGCACGCGACATTCAATCCGGTTTATACCGAATCGCCTTTCTTGTTAGCCCTCGTGCAAAATTGTCCACTGATTTTGTCGTATGTATTTCTTGGGGTAGTTTGCCCAAGGACACAGCACGATATCTGACCCTCGCTAGTATAATGATAGGATTCGACCCCGCACCCTTTTCGTTTCGATTCGGGTATTCTAACCACTGAACTAGCGGCTTCTGGAGCCTTAGAACCAAGAGGCTTGAGATGGAGAAGAGTAAAATGATGTCGTCTGTGTAAACGCTTGTAATTAACACACAACTCAAAACAACAATCTACATCAGGACAACCCAGTAATTCCCAAACAATGCTGATCATTATTATTTACTGCCATGCTTGATGTTTAACGGCCTGTTGATTTCCATCCCAATATAGGCTGATATAATTTTCTTCCTTACTTGCTCACAGATGCGATATGAAAATAATCCTCTTTTTCGTGGTGCGACTTTCACCAACGACTTTCTCATATTCTCTCTCTCTCTCTCTCTCTCGTACTACGTTGCTCAGTGTTTAAGTGCTACATTATGTACGTATGTATGTATCAATCTATACGTATGCTCTATTTGATGTTACAAAGCTTACTGATAACCATTTTCTTCACAAGATATACTGATATCAGTTTTTCTCCCCCCCCCCCCAAATTCTCTGATGTATGAAGCAATTTGGCATTATCCTCCTTAATTTATCGCTAATGGGAATCCTCTAACATATTTCATACTTGTCTCGGTATTCACCCAAAGTAATAAATCAGATGTTTACTGATGTACCTACATCAGTTTCTAACCATATGAAAATCGCTTACACTCGCGAGAGAATGATCAAACTCGATCGTGATAACGATCGCAAGGAAGAGAGAATGAGAGAGAAGCAGATATATTATATATTCAATATGTTCTGCCTTCTCACGGATATATTATAACCAGGATACTTCAATCCGGCGAATTTATGATATAACGCATTACGATTCTACTGTCTTAAACCAATTAATAAAAAAGAGTGAAAACCAAAAAACTTTGTAAAATTCAACATATTATTTATTTCCCTAGAATGCAAAGCAAATATTTAAAAAGAACTTAATGCTCCAAACTGCTAGTCAGTGTAGAACTAGTAAAAAGACTACAGTTCGTCATGGACATTTTATCGGCTATTTAATCAGTACGAATCGTTACGTAATGAAGAAAAACTAAGAGAAAAATCTGGTGCTGTTGTCAATATCTGTAACTCCCAGGCTGAAATAGTTGACCGGTGGATGCTATGAATAGCATCAAAGGAAGCCGGAAATACGAGCACAGAAATCGATAATGAAATTGTTGAAATTTTAGATAATCTCAGATAATAATAATAATAATAATAATAATAATAATGAGGACTTTGTATAGCGCCTAATCTTTAGAAGCTCTAAGCGCTTTACAACACTTGACAACACTTAAAAAACATATATAATGATATGATTACAAAAATTAAAACAAACACCACGAAATTAGAAAACAGAAAACATGCTGTAAATATTTAAGGTAAGGAAACATTATTAGGTCTTTAAGTCTGTTCTTGTAGTTGAAATAGGTGAGTTTTAATGAGATCACCGTGTCTTTGTGTCTAAGTTCAGTGGGCAATTCGTTCCACGTTGCTGGGCCCTGGTATGCAAAAGAACGTTGTCCATATGATTTCATTTTCATAGTGGGAATAATGAGAATACGAGTGTCAAAAGAGGAGCGTAAGTATCTTGCTGGTGTGTACACATGGGTGAGGTCAGATAGGTATGTTGGACTGGAGCCCGTCAGTGAAACGTAGCACAGAGAACAAATTTTGTGTTTAATTCTGGATCGAATGGATAGCCAGTGTAGGGTACAGAGCAGGGGGGAGGCGTGCTCTGATCGTGGTACTCTAAGGATGATCCGAGAAGCTGTGTTTTGAACTTTTGAAGTTTCTGGAGTAGATATTGAGACGAACCAGACAGAATTGAGTTACAATAGTCCAGTCTTGAAAGTACTAAGGAACACACAAGTGTTTTAGTGGCATCAACTGAAAGATACTTGCGAATGGATCTGATGCGTCTCAGCTCAAGATATGCAGCCTTTCATATGTTCATGACATGTTGGTGCAATGAGAGAGTACTGTCGAGAGTAACACCTAGGTTTCGTTCTGACTGTGTGAATTTAATGTTGGTGTTGCTGATATTTATTGTCTGAGGTAAAGGATGTGAATGAGAAAGTCTTTGTGTTGTAATCAGAATGGCTTCGGTTTTATCATCATTCATCTGCAGCTTGTTACATGTCATCCATGATTTCACATCGGAAATGCATCTCTCTACACTTTGGATGGTAGCTTCAACTTCAGTTGGGTGGCTAGATTTGTATATTTGGGTGTCATCAGCATACAATTGGTGAGACACTGGATGATTATCCACGACACTTGAGAGTGGCTGAGTGTATAGAATGAAGAGAACAGGTTCAAGAACAGACCCCTGTGGAAGACCACAACGTAGATCAACTGGGCTGGAGTGTTTTCCATTTGCGGACACAATTTGTGTCCTGTTGACCAAGTAGGACTTGAACCATAGTAAGGCCGTATCGTGAATGCCAAATACATGCTGGAGACGGTGAAGTAATATTTCATGGTCTATTGTGTAAAATGCTGCAGACAAGTCAAGGAGAGTGAGGACTATAATCTTTCTGCTATCCAAAGCAGAGAGAAGGTCATTAACTACTTTCAGAAGAGTAGTTTCAGTTCTGTGGCAAGGGCGATATGCAGACTGTACATTGCTAAAAAGACTGTTTAAATTCAGATGAGATACAAGTTGGGATAGAACAACTTTTTCTAAGATTTTTGACATGAACGGGAGATTAGAAATTGGACTGTAGTTCTTTAAATCGTTATGGTCGAGTGTTGGTTTCTACAGCAGAGGCTTTACAATGGCAGTTTTGAAAAATGATGGGAATTCCCAAGATGAGAGAGAGGTATTAATAACATCTGTTAGTGAAGGCAATATTGGATCTAAGCACTCAAGCAGCAGTGATGTCGGAATCGGATCAAGTTCACATGACTTTGGTGCACTCTTCATCACGATTGTACGTACTAAATCCATAGAGACAGGTTCAAGTGCTGCTAACGGTTGCCACTGAAATTCTGTATCGCAACTGTATGGTGACGACAAGTCAATTGAAATTGTGTTGTCAAGCTTATCTCTGATGGTTTGTACTTTGTCACGGAAGAAATTTGCAAACAGGTCCGGAAGGTCGACTAGAGAGAAGGTAGTTGGAAGTGGTGTACATTTGTTCCTTGACATTAGCTTGTTAGTAATCTCGAATAGCTCTTTGCAGCTGGAACATTCCGTGATCTTAGTACTGTAGTGGGCTGATTTCGCTGCATGGACTATGTGTGTGACATTCTTCTTAGCGGCTTCATAGATTTGCTTATGATTAGTGAGTCTGGTGGAAAGCCAAAGCCTCTCAGCTTTACGGCGGTCTCTTTTAGCAGTGCAAAGTTGGTCCCTAATACTGCTATACCACGGAGAACACTTTTGACTTGCTACTCTGCACTTGGTTGTTGGTGCATGTTTGTCAAGCAATGAACGCAGGCAGTTATCGAGTTGTTCTGCTGTAGGAGGTAAGCTAGTTGTTAGGTTTGTTTGGATGTCATGCATTAGTTGGGTTCTGTTTATCATACGGCAAAGATCATGCGGCAAATATCAGAACTAACGAGAATAACGATTTTACATTTCAAACGATCCAACCAGCTGGCCCGGCTTGGGCTTCTGTTAAGATACCACAAGGCGCTTATAACGTTACAGATCTAAATAAAGCAATATAGTTATTGATAACAAACTAAAGTTAAATTCGCATCAGACAATTTTGAGCTTATTCCAAACTATAACACACTACGTGCCAGAATCACTTTGAAAAACAAGTTTCTTATTGCTTTTAGTACTGCCAATAGCATCGAATCGTTGTTAGGTTTTGCTCGAAAACAATACGGTTTTGAATCGCAAAGTGCTTCAATTTCATACGATGGTGAGTCACAAGTGGATAAACAGAAGTAAATTCTATTTTAATAAACTGCTCAATTGCCAGCTGGTCGTATACAGCACATGGCAGTAAAAGTCAAACTATCTACAGTTTTTCTCCACTAGGTTCATTAAAGCAAGTAAATCCAAGACAGAGAATCTATATCCTGTTAGTGTTGAAATCAAATATCTTCTATCACGATGACACTGACTGATCAATCCGGCTGGCAGCTCAATATCAGTAATGAAATTGTAACATATTATCTGCACCTGCGGTCAGTTAACTAATCACAGTCAATTTTATCAGGGTTTTGTATAACAAAATCAAACAACGAAATATTTATCACAGAAATATCGTAGGCGACTTCTTTGGAAATATATTCTCTAAAATAATTGAAAATGTACCTGGAATTGCCACAAAAAAATTTGCGCCTATCTCGTTAGATCTTCTGCCACAGGGGCCTCCTCTGCAGTAGGTGCATTTGTCGGACAGAAGATTGTTAATAAAATTAAAGGCGGACCATAAAGTGGTCTGCCAAGTGATAGGGATATAAAATAAGCGATTTCTGAAATATCACTGTCACGTTTGCTAAGCACCCAACTAAAGTCATGGATAAGCTATAATCTACCTCTCTTGGGAATATTATCGAGACCTTGTGTTTGATCTCTAAAAATTGCCGCTGGGTTACTATTGAACTCTTACGCAAGGTTACCATGACCAGCCAGAGATCTGAAACTTGAGTCGGCAAAGGCGACCGGTGATGTCACATAACAAAGGCTATCCGTTATCACAACTATATGTTAAAGGTTAGTTCAAGGATCAAAAGGAATGTCTACGGGGTGAACGGGGCGTGTTCTTATCCGTCCCCACGTTGAGAGAGAGCGAGACGAACAGTGTCCGCTAAATTTCATTGGATTGGTCTACAGCGATATTCCATAAAAATTGAGATAGAGGGCGTGATTACAATTCAGACCCGAATGATACCTTCCAAAATCGTCAGAGTAATTTAGCATTCGCCTGTAAGGATTGTAGATCAATAGGGTTTACTCCGAAAAAGAAGCCAATCGTAATCTGGCGGCAAAACTTAGAGGTAGATTCTAAGAAAAGATAAAGCTTCGAAAAGGTCAGTAAGTTATTTGCTCGATTTTGCAGAATATTACGGCATCATATTTGTAATTATCTGTAGCATGTACACTTAATTACTAGGATCGTTTAGTACCTTTGTAGTGTTTCATTTACATGCGTATCTGAGAAATGGGCTTGAACCTTACGTGGAGAATTATTATATGCGATGCGGAATTATGTAGATTGTTAGCTTGTGGTCAGAATTAATATTGTAATTCGCTATTAGGTTACTTCGTAGTTAACAAGTGCATTTATTAATGCGTTATGTTAGAATTTATACATTCTTGAATTGTGAATTTGGAAACATGGTTGAAATATGTAAGATTAGTTACTATGGACGTATGCATATATCAGAGCATGGATATTTGAATATTTGCGTACTTTGTATGAGTTGCAAGGTAATGAAATGCGTCTGATTATTGTGACATTGTTTAGTATAACGGAATTAGGAATAGGTACTGATGTGACGGAATTTATTGATGTATGTATAAGAAGTAATTGATACCCTGCTGTATTATGGCGTTTGTTTTACCATACAAGAACGTATGGGTATCTCGATGTAAACGAATGCGTGACCGAAGAAATTTAATAGCCGTTATCTGATGATAGGTTGCATGTAGTGTGAGATGAGGGGGCTAAGGAAAAAGATTGTACCATCCTTGTGTTTTCACAGGAAGCTTTTAGGGGACAGAGTACTTCGGGTTCCATTGGGTCCCAAGTTTTCAAGAGTTGGAGACGGAATTGAGACTGTAGCCGAGACAGTCGAAGTCGACAGAAGTGTAGTCTTTGAGGCGAAAGTGGAGGAGGAGAAAAAGGAGTCTAGAGAAAGTCGAGAAGGAGGAGGAGAATGAATTTGGAGAAAGTTCTGGTTGGAAGAGGAGAAGGAATTGGGAGAAATCGGAGAGAGAAAGGATACAACAGATGAGTAGAAATGCAAGTACAGGTGGAAATCAGTCTCACACTGCTAATCAAGTGATGCAATAGGCTTATTAAAGGTCCGAGCGGAAGGAGTGTAATTGGAAATTTGAGTCATTTGATTGTTGAATTATTATTAGATTGTTATTCATTGAATTTCAACCTTTTTTGTATATTTAGCCTTTTAACCGTCGGCATTGCTGACTGGGGGCTCGGAGCTTTATATCAATCTTTCACTAAATTTAACTTCCAACAAAATAGAGCCTGGGTGGGCCTTCTATAAAAGTTTAAATAAAATATTGGGAGCACCGTACCCGAACCATATAGTTCGTCATAATCACCATCAGAAACTACTAAGGCGTTAATAAAAACGACAACAACAACAACAACAAAAAAACTACTTTCTCCGCCAGGCAAAGAAATTATTAGAAAATTAGTAACTAAAACACGACCTTGGAGTGCCGGCGTTCTATATCTTGTCTAACAATAACAGATAAAGAATGTCTGGAAAAAAATTACCTTGACCTGACCCAGGATATACCAACAGATAACTCAACAACAGAATTTGAATACGTTGAGTATCGCGATGAAAATTCAAACGAACCTAACAAAACAGGCTTACGAACTTTTAACACAAGGGACGAGGACATATTTCTGCTACCACACAAAGCCGTACTTGAAGTAAGAGATAGTATAATGACAACAGTGATACCACCAGTTGCTATTAACGCACATACACAAATAACACTTGTTAATAACGGTTGGAGTTTATTTAGAATCAAAAGATATTTCTATGCACTTGCCAGTAGCAAGTACTATTCTTAACATAGTTTCGTTCAGCGACGACTACTCACAATATGTTGCAACAAATATGAAGTGGTTCAAATATACTGGAATCTGCACAGATTCTATAGCTGATTTACTGAGAGCTGCGACGGCACCAGTTACTGGTGATGACGATGCTGGAACTCGTACTAATATTAACACATTTTTAGGTCGGCTTCATGCTCAGTACGGGACTGGGCCATCAGCTGATAATGCAATAGCTAACGTTAGAAACGCGAAGATAGCTCTTTGTAATGCGATTGGAATTACTCCACCAACCGCTGCTGCTAATGTAGCTGCGCTGTTAGGAAAAGCTCAGGCTATCGTTCCAATGATTAGAGCTCAACCTTACAACGAAGGTTATATTAAACGACAAATATTTACAGATAACTCAAATCAAATAACTATGATGCTGCCGCTCAACACAATATTCGGATTTTGCAGAGACAACAATAAGGTATTTCGTGGGATAAAACATACACTTATACTTGACGGAGGTGATCAAAACAATTGTCTGATGCATGCAGCAGGTGTCGTTGATGCTCAATTTATAATATTAGGCTTGGCGCTGTGGATGCCATGTGTAGTTCCATTGATCGATAAATCAATAGAACTTGAGACGATGTTAACGGAATTCACAAAAACATTATTTTATGCAGAAAATTTTTATCAAACAGCAATTCCAAATGCGATCAATAACACATGGCGAATAACAACAGCGCCAAGCGAGCAGTTACCAAGGCATGCATTTATTGTGTTTCAACGACAGGATAGACGTGGAAATCAGCTTCAAAACAATTCTATATCTGATAGTCCAGATGTTAGACGAATATTTGTCACAGTAAATTCTAAGTAGTATCCAGAACGAGCGATCGAATGTAATTTTGAAACATTAGTTGCCAGAGACGAATCTCGATCTTATATGTATCTTATGGAAGCTATGCAAAAATATCAAGATGCTGACAGTGGATCTCAAATTTTAATCGAATAATTCAGGAAACTTTATCCGAAATTTCACTTTGACGTCAGTAACCGTAGCGATTGAGCTATTGGATCAAATTGTGATGTTGAAGTTATATGGACACTTGGACAGGCTCCAATTGTTCCAGATAATGTGTATTATGCATATACGCTAATTGTATCTGATAGGTTCTTAACGATAGATTCTACAAAAGGATAAATGACTGCCCAAGTTTGAATGTTCTGCACTTTACAATTTTATCAGACAAGAGGTGGAATGTATTGATCCACTAACAAGCGGCGGTTGACTGCGGTATACATTTTATCAAGCAGACGGAAAATAAATACAAAATGAAATACATTATGCATGAAGTCATTTTATCGCCAGGACAAGTTAAAAACTAACATAAGCTTTTGTTAAACGATAGTCTGTTTCGCTGAAGATAGATTTCAGAACCCAAGTGCTGGAGTTCTGCCAGCAAAACTAATGCTGACACAGCGGCAAATCAATACAATGCTCCTGCGCAAGCCATTTATTTTAAATTTATCAGAAGCGCAAGTTACCTCAATGTCTCGAAGTAATGGAATAAGCAGTGGCTTTCTGGGACATGCACTGGCCATTATTGCAAAACGGTACTACCCACATTATTACCAGCACTAGGCACGCTGGATATAGCTGCTGCTTCGCGTGCGATATCCGGGGCGACCAAAAACGATGTTTCCGGTGACGGTATCAAACAGTTAGTAATCTAGTGATTTTGTCTAACGATTATAAATAAAAAGTGCCCGGCGAACGTAAAGTAGCAACGAAACGTAAAACAACTGAAACAAAAGAACCTTAAAGACGAACCGATCCGGGGTGGATTCATGGGTTCGTTGCTAGCAGGAATAGCGGGAAGTCTACTTCCCAATCTGCTGGGGATAGGACGTGAGAGAGGATTAATGCTACCCGGTACCAGGAGGTAGCTCCGTTAAACAACTTTGAGATCTTAGTTAAACTGAAAGATATCAACGGATTTCAAGGAGTATTTTCAAAAGATGAGTTATCACTTGGACCTGGAGAGCGAAGCTCTACACCGACAAATCAAAGTTGTGTAATAAATATTCAAAATTTCAATAACGGATCTGTACATGTCAATTTCAATAACGGATCTGGCACACATTGGGTAGCGCTTTATAAAAACAACTATTTTGTTTCGTTTGGGCTGCCACCAAGTGATATTATCAACAGTACGTGCTACCGTCCAAGTATAAAAAAAATCAATAACTCCTCTAATCAATTGCAGCCAGTTGGAACTGCAGCTTATGGATATTACTGCGTTATGTTTATCAAGCAAATGTCCCAGTCCAAAGGGTTGGGTGAGTTTCTAAAATTTATTTTACAATTTACACCTAAACCAAGCTTGGAAAACGACAAAATTGCAATTCTATCTAACAAGCAAATATAAAAAGGACCACATATTGCCTGAAGTGTAGACGTAAAACGGAAAATGCAAATGAAACCATGGAAACTACTAAAAATAACTCGATTAATGCTGAAAAGTATCTATGCTAACTATGGCAGTAAAAAGAGTATACTTCTCAAACGTGACCCACTATTACCTGGAGGTCAGGGAATGCCAAGAATTCCTAATACTATTTTTGTCCACGATTAAATTATAACAAAAATGCAGAGCCAGTTTGCAAGCAAAGCGTGTACATGTCAATCTGACTATGATTTGTGTCTCGAGCAGGATAAAATAGTAACTTATTGTCAGTGTTGTAATCAGCGAACTGTAAGCGGACCCGGCTTAGATATTCACAAATCAATTGGCAAATTACCGAAACCCAGTCAAGGATGGACCCTGCCTTTTCACAAGTACATTGAACCTTGGAATCTGCTCGATAAACAACTTGACGAAAATGACAATCCCATCCAGGGGGAGGGGCCGTATAATTAGGTCGACGAAATCGCAATGCACATGACATATGTTACCGTGACAACGAAAACGATAAATCTGTTTGCGACCGTATTATGATTGATGAGCTAAGTAATATGAAACCAAAAGGCGGCCTGTTTCACATGCTCCGAGTGCGAATTGATTGTAAGCTAGTACAAGGTATCATTCGAGCGAAATATAAACTCGGGGTTGGTAAAAATAAACTTTATGATAGCGGATTTCAAAGTACTTTGGCAGATGAACCTTACAAACGTAAAAAAAAGTCATCGACGAAGGGTTGTCGCAAATTCAGCTGATGACATATGGGTAATAGATCTAGCTGATATGTCGAATATTACTAAGCACAATGACAACAAAAGGTATCTGATTGAATATAGTTTATATTTTTAGTAAATACGCGTTTAGTGTACCTGTTGTAGATAAACAGGAAAAACTATAACTAATGCGATGCGAGAGATTATAATCAGCACAGAAAGAAAGCCTAATAAGGTAGGGACAGATCACGGAACGGAGTTTTTTAAAAAGCAATTCAAGCAGTTTCTGGAACAAAATAACATCACCAAATACATCACTCAGAAAGAGGGGAAAAGTGTCAACGTCGAGAGATTTAACCGTACGCTAAAAGAAAAGATCTACAAGCAACTCACAGCTAAAAATACTAACAAGTATGTTGATGATCTGCCAAAGATGATATCATATTCCCATAACACAAAACATTAAACACCTGGAATGTCACCCAACGAAGCTACTTGGGAACGAGAATATGCACCGAAGATATAAGTTTAGCGTGGGTGATAGATTGGTAGAGTTAAAATTTCACTAGTGGAAAAAAGTTTGATAAAGGATTCACTCCGAATTGGTCCGAGGAAGCAGTCGTTTTGGACAAAAATTTAACGACAACACCTGTGACGTATAAGCCGAAAGATTTAGCCCGGGATAATAATCTCGGAGAAGAAATTATTGGAAGTTTCTGCGAACAGGAGCTTCAGCGGTCAGATAAGGATATATTCATCATCGAGCGAGTGATAGCAAGGAAAGGTTAGCAAAGTTTGATCAAATGGAGAGGCTACGGCGACAGTTTTAATAGCTGGATACCAACTAGTGAAATCAAAAATCTTTGATTAAATCGCTAGCGATCCAATCCAGTCATTGGAAATATTTTCGTATTTCAAAAGGGACTCACTTACATTGGCCTACACAACGATATCGAATGTTCTCTTCGCGTTGTTGTTAGTGCTCACTCTCCCATCAAGTTAAAAATCTTAACAAACAGAAAATCAAATTTTATATTTTTTCGACGGCCATAAACTTCTAACTGTCCATGATTCATGAATGGCCTAACAACTCCCAAAATATCTGATGTTCAGAGACAGTAAAATTAAACCTTTTAATCTTTTTAGTGAGGTGATAGTTTACATTATACCGCGATTTTGCAGAAATATAAACTTGTTCATCTTCTTGTACTATACCTGGGTCATCTGCAAATTTATTCTCAATAACAGGGAACAAATACGTTTCTAGATCAAATTTAGAGAGCAAGCACTCTGACTCTAAAAAACTGATTCTTCGAATCCTGAGGCACTGCATGATTTACATTTCTGGAAATCCAGTGATGTTTTGCATGACTGTCAGTACTGGAATTCTGATACGCTGGTTGATGCTCTGCATCACGGTCGATATCACAGTAAAAATCTGACAGTCTTTTCGCGAACAAGAAATTTGTCTGAGACACCTTATACATAAGACTTTTATCTAAATTACTGTAATACAATGCCAGACGAAATAAGAAGAATCGTTAGATCTAAAATCTTAAATATGAACTTCTTATTCGACGCTGTCAAGCTGTTTATGAGCAATCAAAAAACAGAAAAAATATGTGAATTTTATCGTTGAATACGATCCTTATTCGGCGTTTGACGTGTTACTGACAGATTCTGAGGTATCAGAACTTGAGAAAAATATTTGTTCGATACGATAGAGACACCATCATGAAATGGGCTCACTGCTGTTTGACAAGAGAAGATCTAAAAATATTCTGAAAATTGATCTGTAAATAAAATAACATTTTGTGTTAATTATCAAATATGGATAGATTTGTTACTCGAGCTAATATTACAAATCCCTATCAGCTGGAAGATGGTGTAAGAAATATGTTTCGCGGTGATGTTAACTTGGTAGCTCGCTTTGAAGTAGAAAGAGAAAAACAATTTAATCTTGCTCGGCAGCATAGAACTTGATCATATACTTCGACATGAAAAGATCCTAGTCGAATACGATAAAGAAACCTTAAATAAATATCTCAATTGCCGCTTGACAAATAGCGACCTCGCGAACATTTTAAATAGCAGGTGATTCATAAAGAAGGCAATTCTGACATTAAATCTTTTTGATAATGCTGATTTTGTCTTACAATCTGCAACGCGTTTTACTGATTGTGAATGAACACTAAATACTTTGAAGCTGCTGTAATAGGAGGAAATGAAATTTCTTTCTTTAGTTTCAATATTAGTTGAAATAACAGATCTTACAGGTTGTTTAAGATTAAACTTTCCTTTTCCCCGTCTAATATTCTCTTGTTGTGTAACGAGGTCCAAGTTCTCCAAACGGTTATCGGTTCGAATACCGTTTCTGTGGTCGATAACTAGGCCACAAGAAATCAAACCGTGAAATACCTCAAACACGAACCAATGAGAATAATATTTAACTTGGTTAGTATTACTTCCTCTAACACCTACACTCAAGTAACCATTATTTTTGATAAAACCAATAACTTTTGTTTTAATATATCTTATCATATCTGTCGCTGGCCTCGTACAGATCGTAGACAGGATAACGTTGAAACTCGTCTTGCAATGACAAGTTGGCGATGATATTGTCTGTTACACTCCCATTTACCTGATAGACTAGCATCCCCGTTGAAATTTCGGGGACAGATTTAATATAGTTTTCAGATAATATATTTCAGGAGATATGGAAGAAAATCGATGAGTACACAGCATCAGGATTGGGCTGGAAATTTAATGATATAACATACATACTATTTCATAATATGAAATATAATCCACTGCGAGGTAGTTCGTATGTCGAGCTGCCAATTAAAATAAAAAACTCAAAGTGTTGTATAAATGTTAGAAATAGTGACAAATTATGTTTTCAAAGGGCAATATTATCAGCGTTATTTCCAGAACGAAATCATCCTTATCGAGTATCAAATTATGCTGGTCATGTTTATAATCTAAACTTTAGCGGGATTGACTTTCCCGTTGCTCATAACCAAATTCCAAAATTCGAAAAACTGAACAATGTTCTGTTATCAGAAGGTATTGATGTATTTGGTGTCGATGATGAGTCACAAAAGTATATCCTAGATACATCAGCGATCGAGCATAATAAAAAATAGTAGATTTGCTATTTTATAAAAATCGTTACGCATGGATAGAAGACTTTAACGGGCTAGTCGGAGGGCAGTATAACAAGCATAAGGAAAAGAAATATTTCTGTGTCAGGTGTTTGCATGGATGTAAATTTCAACAGGTTCTTGATAGACATCTCGAATACTGCTCTAACGTACAGCGAATATCTATGCCTGGCGAAGACGAAAAAATATTACATTTTACAAATTACAGATACAAGATGAAAGTGCCTTTTACAGTATATGCAGATTTCGAGTCTATTTTACTTCCAGTGCTAGGAGCAGAAAATAACCCTGATAAATCTTCGACAAGAAAATACAAGAGCATATTCCTTGCGGAGAAGCGTATAAGGTCGTCTGTGCTGCTGATAAAAGGTTATCAAAATCAATAGATTTATCGCAGAGAGAATCCTGCAGTCTGGCTTCTGAAGAACCTTATCGGCGAAATTGATTTCATTGTGATGTTACTCGCTAAGACAAAAAATATGAAACCGCCAAAGTAAAACAAGAAGCTGAATTTAATCCAGCAGAGATATGTCATATTTGTGACCAGGAGCTTTTGCCTCAAGATCATGTAAAAGATCACTGTCATATTAATGGAATGTATCTCGGTCCAGCACATAACAAATGTTATTTAAAATATACCGCACCAAATTTCCTTCCTGTTGTATTTCATAATTTCAGAGGATATGACGCTCATATTATAGTTGAAGCGTTTGCTAATAAGGATATAATAAACCGCCTGAAAATTAATAACAACAATAAAATAAAGTGCATCCTAAATAACACAGAAAAGTATATGTCAGTGACACTAAGCGAGAAAAGATTTATTGATAGTCTGCAGGTTATGGCAGCATCGCTGGACGAGCTAGTAAAAGGCTGCGGTAAATTTGATAATTTAACCGAACATTTAGGTGATAAATTAAGTTTATTGACACGAAAAGGAATCTTTCCCTACGAATATCTTGATGATTGGAGCAGATTTGATGAAACGTGTTTACCTGACAAAGATAAGCTTTATTCTCGGTTAAATTTTGAGTGTTAGTGATGATGATTATGCTTATGCTCGATCGATATGGGACTTGTTCGGCTGTAATTTCTTGGGAGATTGTCATGATTTATATCTTATCACAGATGTGCTGTTGCTCGCAGAAGTATTTGAAAATTTCGGAGATGTCAGAGCTGACAACTACGGACTCGACCCACCTTGGTATTATTCAGCACCCAGACAAAGTTGGGAGGCATTACTGAAACATAGTAAAATAAAATTGAAGTTGCTGACAGACCCAGATATGTTCAACTTTATAAAACATATTTTTTTTTAAATATGCCCAAGGTAATAATAAATATCTATCTGACTATGATAATACAGCACCATCAAGTTTTATAATCTATCTAGATGCCAATAATTTATATGGCTACAGAATGTTGGAGTCTATGCCAGTTGGTCGGTTTAGGTGGATCAGTGAAAAATAGTTTTTTGATTAAACTGATAAAACAGTAACAGCGGATGATGTTAGTTATTTTGTTCAAGTTGATCTTGACTATCCTGTTGAGCTTCATGATACGCATAATTACTATCCATTTTGTCCAGAATCAATGCTGATCGATTGCAGTTTATTATCACAAAAACAGAAAAATTATTCGCAGGGTAAATCTGTTGTTCAAAAATTAGTTCCTAATCTGTTTGACAAACGGAGATACGTTTTACACTATATAAATCTTAAGCAAGCAGTTGATCACAAACTTGCTCTAAGAAAAGTTCATCGTGTGCTAAAATTTAATCAAGCACTGTGAATGAAGAGTTATACTCAAACAGAGCACTACGAGCATTTGCGAAAAAAGAATTAAAAAAAGACATGGAAAACATCAGAAGCGAGTCAGTATTGAGATCGTCAATAACGTGGAACATCGTAATAAACTTGTAGCATCTAATGATTTTGTTAGTATGAAACTTATTATTCAGTAGCCATTCAACGAAGAAAGACAAATCTGAAGTTGAAGAAGCCAATTTATGTCAGTATGTCAGTACTTGAGATATCTAAAGGTACCAATTTCATTACGATTTTGTTAAGGTTAAGTGGCCTGATGCAGAGCTGTTATTTATAGATACTGAATCGCTAATGTACAAGATAAAATCTGATAATATTTATCAAGAACTTTATAATAACCGAGAACTGTTTGATCTTCAGATTGTACGAGAAAAGGCGGATTTCGCTGTGATGATAATAAAAAAGTCATAGGAAAATTTAAGGATGACGTTGCTATGAAAATTATAACCGAGTTCATCGGATTGTACTGTCTAAAACTAGTTGATAATAAAGTTAAGAAACGAGCTAAGGTATTAAAAAGAAATGTGGTAGCTAAGGTGATAGGATTCGATAATTATAAAGCTGCGTTAGACGGATTTTCAAGTTATGTTGAGATGATGGCAATATGATCAAATTCTCATAAAACTGAGACTGATGTTATGATAAAATCTGGTCTTTGCAATTTTGATGATAAAAGATACTGCTCTGATGGGATCAATACATTTGCTTTAGGATATAAGATGTCTGATAGTATTGATTTTAGCAATGTGAATTTTTTTAGATTGGTAATTACAGTAAATTTTATGTGAATATTAGGTATAGTGGAGTGCAAGGCACTCTAATTTTGTGTTAAATATAAATATAAATCGCTAGCGATTTCAAGCCAAAACAGCAGTAGTAGATATAACGGAGCTTATCCCAGCCAACCCTATTTTGTCCGATGACGAAGATGATTCATTGATAGGTCCTTGACAGGTAATCAATAATGAAATCAACGCGGTTGCCTCAACAAAGTTGTTTTCACATTTTGAATTTGTTTTCATATTTTGTTTAGACTGTCATGGTGGGGTTGGGGGTAATCATGATGTCGTCCGTATAAAAAATAGGGTTTTGGCGGAGATACCCACTTTAGATCTACTACTCACATCTTCTCGTTGCTGATCTCTTTCTACTATCCAAATTTTCGAAAGAGTTACAAAACGGCCCCGATAATCTAAGAACCTTCTAATCAGTGTGAAATTTCAACTTACATATAATATTTATGATAGTGGGTTCCTATTGAGTGAATAAACTGAAGTATATAGTTATGCTGGTTACTTGAAATACTAAGTTCGTCGATCAATACAAATTGCTTATTCATTGACACTAGCTCATTTAAAGCAGTGCTGAACTTCCAGAGTGAATCTTTATGTGTCTGGTTTGAAATACAACTAAACAATACTACTACCAAAGCAACTGTTCTTTATCACATATTTAACGTGATAACCCATTAAGTACTCCTGTATAGGTACGAATTTTGGGTATTACAATCTTCAATGTGAACAATTTAAATATGTTGATCCATTGGAATAGAATGTATACCATTCCACCCTCTTTAAGGTCTCAGAGTCTGTATTCGATCGACCAAAGCAGGCACGTAATATTAGAACTCTATCTGGAATTGGAATTCTTCATGTAAATAATGACTTCTCTATCGGTATTCTAAAATTGTGCACAACAATTTCTGATGGCGCCTGTTCACATATACTCCGCAATCCAATGTGCAATATGGCATCTTACATAAGGTGATGTCGATGTTTTGGATTAACTTCACACAACATTACACATTTTATCTAGCATTGATCCAAGCATTGACATTAGGAAGATATGAATTTGGTAAAATTCAATACTCGTGCAGAATCTTGTTTCAAACGTTTCATGATTTTAAAGATGCATAGTATCTTTGGAAAAAAACCACATTAGCTTTGCAAACCATCTGCATGTTAAATTCTATCCTAAAATGCTAACTTTTGTGCGTGACTGTAAATTGTAAACAGACTGCTTACATAGCTAGTTTTTTTTTATCCATAATAGTAGACTTTAAACAAAATCTTTACATAGCTAACTTTTATCCATGATAATAAGTTGTAAACAGAATATTTAGGTAGCATTTGAGTTCAATGCCAATCTTGCCTACAATTGAACTAGGTTTTTCCGTTCGATTTCTATTCTGATATATCTCAAGTGAGCATGTATACAAATAGGGATTTGATAAATTATTCATTCCTGCTTTACTTCAGTCTGTATGAATCCATTTGTGATCAGAGTTTACATTTTTGTTCAGATATAATTCGAGAAGAATTATTTATTTAAAATATTCATTGGAAATACTAAAGTGTTCATTCGCTTTGGGACTAAAAAACTATTTGGGATTATAGTTGAACTCATTTAAAGATATTCGGAATTGCAATGTTTTGTATGAGGACATACAAGACTATTTCAACTTATTCGGAATATTCTAAATTACTGAACTTGTGATAGGACAGTTAGGATTATTTGGAATTCAATTCACAATACTATAATTGTCTCTTTAATTTTAATTAATTGTAGATAAATACATTGTTTGTCGGTTTGACTTAAGTTGCTGGTTTCAACCTGTTTCATTTACATATTTTAAGAACTAGAGTCGAATAAGAAATTGAGTTCTCGCCCAGGATATGAATTTCTTTAAAAGAATTTAGAGATATTACAAATTATCTTGAAACTTTTAATTGACATCCGGAATTTTCATTGCCCCTGGTAAAGATTTTAATTTCACACATTTGAAAAGTCTTCGGAGAAACCAGACTGCATTCACAATGTCAACTAACGTCGAGTACTTTGTTTCAAATCGTAACATATGAAAAAGGACGAGTGGCTTGAGCTACCAGACAAGATGGTCTTTCTGAAGCGAAAGTATATTTATACAACCCAGATATTGATTCAGTATTTGGTGGTAAAGGACATTTGGGATTATAATGCTTTTGATTGATTGGTAAATCTGTATCTGGTTTTAAAGGAATTACGCTAAAAAACCAGATGGAATTGCAATTAAGAAAGCTTCAGCATTGGAAGTATATGATGAAAATGCAGATGCGGGCGGGGGGGGTAGAAGGGGTGGAAGTGCATATGCGATTGCAGAGAGATGGGAAGAAAATGCACATTCGGAGAGAAGAAAAGCAACTGTAGAAGAAATGGAAACTCATTATTAAATTAAAGGAATTAGAACTAGAAAGATAGAATCCAATGAAATCCAATCTGACGGTAGTGAATTTGGTTTAATCAATCTTCGTAATTCAAAATATAAAGTAATTTGTACCAGAAATTTTCACATCTACAATCGTATGAAATGAGTGAACTAAAACAGCTATTATATGAACATGATAACTTGTTTCCTGATGTTCTGACACGAAGAAATAAATTAATGATGACGTTGATATTATAGATTCTACACTTGTGAAACATCATCCTTACAGGATGAATAATCTCAAGCAGGAATAATTGAAAGTATAAATTCAATAGGTACTAGAGAATAAGTGTATCGAACGAAGTAAAAGTAATTGGATATCACCTTGTATTCTATGACAAATTTGTTGAGTAAGAAATCCAATTTTCATTAATCTAACAAATGTTAGAAAGATTTTGACAAATATATAAAGGTACACCAGTTCTTTCACCTCCAAATTTCAGCCAATTATTTAAAATGTCTGTTAATGCAAGTGATGTCGGGGTTGGTGTGGTATTGATTCAAGAAGACAAAAATGGTTTGGATCATCCAGTGTGCAATGATTTCTTAAAAACCGTTAAAAGCACCAGAAAAATTTTTCCATTATTGAGAAAGAATGTTTGGCTTTGATATTAGCTTTGCAACATTTTCTAGTTTCAAACAGCTCTCTTTTTCGGTTGTTGTATTCAATGATCACAATCGCCTTACTTTCATAAACACTATGAAAAAGAAACATCAGATACTGTTAATGCTGCAAGAACACACCATTGACATTAGACACAGTAGTGGAAGAGACAATTTGATTGCAGATGCACTCTGACATGTGTTGAAGAACTATCTTGCTTTATTTTGTGTAAGTAAGCTGAGTGTGATCCATACAACATCTTCCTATGCAATTTTAATTAGAATATAATCATATGCTTATTTGATAAATATGTAAACGAAAGCTTAATTATATCAATCTTTATCTTTTTATGATTAGAGGTATTAGGTAAATTTACTCTATAGTGTGCATATAATTTTTGTGTCTGTTTGTAAGTTGTAAACAGAATGTTTACATAGCTAACTTTGTCCATAATTGTAAACTGCAGATAGAAGGTTTACGTAGCAGTTGATTTCAATGTCAGCATTGCTTAGAATTAGACCATATTTTTCCTTTGATTGCTATTGCGATGTAGGTCAAGTGAGGATGTGTAGAAATAAGGATTTGATAAATAAATAATCCACTCCTGTTTAAGGTCAGTCTGTCGAAATCCATTTGTGTTCAGCGTTTACAGTTTTTTTCAGATATAATTGAAGAGGAGTTATTTATTTAAAATATTCATTGGAATTACTAAAGCGCTCATTCACATTTGGACAAATACTCTACTTTGGATTATCATTAACTCATTCACAGACATAACTAGGGTGGCTGATAAGATATGGTCTTATTTGCTTGGACTATACACAACAGTTGTAAGCCAATATGTACCTATAGATAACAGCTAAAGTCTTGCGAGTGACTTAGAACGGGATCCATTCATCCATACCTCTTTGGTAACATCAACAGCCATCCTAACTTCATATTTTGTTTACTGTATTAGCACTAACTGCAGCTGGCATAATTACCGATCGAAACGACAAGCAAACCTAAAGTGAGAGAATATTAATGGGATATGTAACTAGAACTATGCTCTCCACGACCAACTGTATGATTTGTAAAAATCTGAAAATAAAAACAAAAAATAAAAAAAAAATAAACTGACAAAACTGTAAAAATATACTTTGTAAAATGGAAAGGATGTAATAATTTTTTTAATAAATGGGAACAAGCTGAAAATTGAGTGTCGTAAAGATAAGAGAAAACATAATTCAATTTGATCATTAGTTTGTAGGGACAGAGAGTTAGAATGGTTGTTTTTGTCAGTTTATTCCTTTTCCTCCAGGATCAAAGATAAAACAAACTATTGGTATATTTGTGTAATATGTCAGCACTAGATACAGTTGAATACTTTAAATGCAATTCAGTTTATGTCATGCATGTATCACGTGTACTAATACCTAGAAGAAAAAGAAAATAATACAAAAACAAGAGTGGAAACAACAGCTAAGGTTACCGTATGAACTCATGAAGTTAACATGAACCGATTTCTGGTAAATAAAAAGCCAATGTGACTGGGTTGTCATGATTTTATAATTGTAGCAGAAATCTTTCTTACATTCTATTACTTGATAACATGAGATTCCTTGATAAATTAATTAATTAAATATTCACTATATATGTCTTTACTATGAACGATATAGGTCTGTATGAGTGCTCAGAAACTTCTTCATTTGAACATAATTATATGTAATTTCTGATGATAATGATTTCGTGATAGAAAATAGTTACTAATTGTGTAGTTTTATTTTTGTTCGACGACCATTCTCAGTTTTAATTCAGTGTGCACTATTCAATCCTGTTTATTCTAACTGAAACACATGCTGACTTCCCTTGCCATGCCTTCTACCTCGGTAATATTGTAAAAATGCACAGATTCCGAACCGTTGCTATGAGCGACATCGTAAACATGGTATGTGCCGCGAAAAACGATTTCTTTTTTTATAATCGTAATGTAGTAATGTGTACAATATTGAGTTGGTAATCTTTTTATATAATCATTGTGAAAATTCTCTAAATATATACACATGCAAAGTGTTTGAATATTCCAACAAAATTGTTGGTTTTGTGGGTTCTGTATGTTTTGTTGGAACTGTGGGTTTTGTGGGCTTTGTGGGTTTGTTGGATCTGTGGGTTTTGTGTGCCCTGTTGGTTGTGAGTTTTGTGGGTTTTGCTAAGAGTATATAAGGTATTGTGGACTGCTTGTGGGTAATCAGTCAGCTCGCAAAAAAGCACACCACAGTTATTGTGAGTTTTATTTGTTATTTTTATTTTATTTAGTTTATTATAGAATTATGTAACTTTAGGCAATATTTTGGACAGTAAATTTTTGTTTAAAGTTTCTTTAAACACAAAGCAATATTTATTTAAGGAGTTTTTCATTCCTTTCTCACTTATAAATTATCTGAATTCTATTCATTTCTAATTCATTTTACAAGCAAACTAGATATTGTTATATCATTTGTTATTTTAAACTCAGTTATACGGTCAAGGAAGTGTTGTCCTCACAGACCAATACTTTTATTTACTTATGTGTTAATTTTCTTACGTTTAGTTGGATGTTTTAGTGAAATGTCTAGCCTGTAAATGATGTAACCAATACTATAGAACAATTAGAAATTTGTTATAGACAAAGATTTTTGTTCTTCCTTATGTTCTACTTTTAGTAACTCCTACGTAACATCACACATTTTTGTTGTAGTCCTTATTTTGTATTCTCCAGCTTATGTTATTCACCTTCACACGTGGTTCACAGTAATAATTGCTATTGTTGAATTCAGATATCTACTTTTCTATCTAAAATTATCAGCATGTCTTGTTCTCTGTTTGTACGGTATGGTTCAGTTAATTTATACTACTAAACATAAACCATATTTTTCAAGATGAGTGTAAGACGAATTCTAGTCAAAAGCACAATAAGATTGTTAAACTAAACATAAAACCAGGTTTACGTTAATTGTTAATTTTGTTGAAAAGAATGCAAAGTGGTGAGATAAAAACTGATAAACTGCTAAGGTTGACAAATCACTTGAGAAAACAACTGCGCAAAAGAAGAAAGATCCACAGAGAGCTGAACTTTTAAAAAACAACTTTTAAAACTTAAAAAAAATGACAAAAGCCAAAGCAGGAAAGGTTAAATAGGAGCAAGATGGCACTGTGTGTAGGCTAGAGAACTCAAGATCACACAAGTAGCTCGAAAAATGTATTACTTGATAAGTGATGCAATTGTTGTATTAGGTTTTAATATAATTTTAAAATCCATATACCTAAGACGTTCAATTAATTACATATTAGGCAAATCCATTTCATGCCTTGGTACTACATAGCAAGTTAAACAAATAACATAACAGCAAGCATCAATAAATTAAGCTCTTTAACTTAGTTACGGCATACTGTTGAATTTGATACTTGTATATAAGATGTAACAATATTCTTCAATAAACATGGACTTTGAGAAAGTCATAAAGGTGATTATACCGATTTAATTAAGTCAGTTTAGACAGCACAAGGGATATTATAAGATATATTAGTTAATTAAATAGATAGCATAAACTAAAAATGAGTGTCAGTAGACCTAAGGTTATTAGCGTAGCATGGATAAAATCTACGTACATTTCACTGTTAAAGAGCAAACAACCAAAAGCGAACAAGTTTAGGGAAGCAAAGAATGTTATAAGTTGAAGCGAACAATGTCTTGGCTAAACCGAACTCAACAGAGCTTGATAAATGTGGGAATTTAATATAACTCTCAAGTTTAGTTTGTCTAATTTTTACATCCAAATTAAAATTAAGAATAATAACAGCACCCCCATTGTATCGAACATTACATGCATCACCTACCCACAATTGTATTGACTTCAGTTAATAAAGATTGGCAGATTTAAGAATCATTTGGTTAAAATATCAAACGTTACAGGATTGTATGAACAAAATGCAAAATAGCATACCATTTTTCTTTAACTGGCAAGAGGTGAACATGACTATTGCTTCAGGTCGAATGATGTTTCAACTGCTGGTTTAGGAGTGGCAGAAATAGCGACAGGACTTATTATTCCTTTGGATTTTAGCGGGTTTGGTGCAACTTGGTTTTGTAGCTAAAACTCTCATGGAAGCGTTGATATACAAGAAAGTCTAAGAACACGATGAGACTGTAACGTCTGCCCAAGTAAACTGAACCGTTAGGTAATAATCGATAATAAAATAAGTCACAAGGAATTTAATTCGAAATTTGCTGAGTACATAGGACACAATGAGATAAATCTGAAAAAAGCAAAATAGCTGTACACACAATAAAAAAATCAATATATTTAAGAGCTTAAAAATACTTTTTAGAGAATGAAAGATAATAATAGAGAAATCAATTTTAGACAAGCTTACAATTACAACAATGTTGGAGGATATAAAGTAAACGGAAAATCTGTGTCTATTGATTGCTAGAATGTCAACCGCAACTGCTAAAGTCTATATCACACAAAGAGCAAGGTGTATAAGCACAAAAGGTTAGCCTGAAAAAGAGATCTATTTTAAAAATCCATTTAATAATAGAGATGATAGATTATCCATTACATTGCAAATAAAATATTTGTCATCAGTTATTACAAGATTTCAAATGATCAAACATATTTTATTACATCGAAAATTAGAATGAAAGAAATTGGCTTAAAATCTAATGGATCTTATAACCTTGAAATGAATATAAACAACGTCCAAGAAGGAATGACTGCTTTAACACACAATGATGAAACTATTAATATGCTGGGTTTCAAGATTTTTGTGACTCCAAGACATTATTGCGCAATGTACATAATTAACTACAAGTATAAGTTCACACACTCACACACACGCACACACACACACACACACAGATATATATATATATATATATATATATATATATATATATATATATATATATATATATATATATATATATTGTTACGTATATGTATATATATATATATATATTGTTACGTATATGTAATTAAATTGCTTGTGTGTTAGTTTTAAAATTCTTTTATTTCAATTTTGTTTCATTACATTTTATTGTAATGATTATTTTCACGGGATTCGATATTTACTTTCAGCAAATTCTGTTTATTTAGAACGTAAAACCTATTACAGAAGCATTATTTTTAGCTCACTCTGGTACACAGTTCTGTAAACATCGAGTGATAACGATTGGCTATTTCCAAGGTCATTTCGGCCCGCGTGTTAACTGGATTGTAAACAGCCTTTCTATTTTATATATTTTCAGAGTGAGAGTTTGGTTCTTAGATAGTGTTATTCTAGTAACGTGACAAATGGCATTTTATTTTATTGCGATGTTCAAGTTAGTAAATCAAGTAGCCTATCACGTGGAGTACCATGTGATCTAAAATCAGGCTTAAAACAGCTATTTTCTACTAGATCGGGTCAGAGTCGTTCTTAACACCTTGAGGAAACAAGGTGTTTCTAATTGTCGTTGTCAGTTTGATTTTCATTTGTTTTTGGAATTTAATAATTTATTCTCTAGAAAATTAAACAAGTGTAATTTTTTATATAAAAAATTCTGGGAGAAAGAAATTCTGTGGAAATTTATTCTGGAGTCATGCGGAAACATAAACTGTGTTTCAATCGAGGATTTATTACCACCCGTACAACGGTTTCATCTGACGTCATCGCCACCATATTAGAATTTCATCGAGATTCGAACTCGGATTTTATTAGAACTGTTTAGTGATAGGACTTGCATTTTTCAATCTTACGATTAAATTTTGGATTATATTCACAAACCGTAAGTCCTATTTCCAATTTTTACATTGTTTTCTAGGGAAATAAATTATTTTGTTAAAATATATA
>JAECUM010018799.1:0-72182 GCA_016617855.1 Megalonaias nervosa
GTCACATTCTTTCAACTGATCTTGTGTAAATTAAGATTATTTATAGCACTAAGGGATTATGATAGCAAAAAGTACCATGAATAGTAGTGTCTCAGGAGTCACATTCTTTCAACTGATCTTGTGTAAATTAAGATTATTTATAGCACTAAGGGATTATGATAGCAAAAAGTACCATGAATAGTAGTGTCTCTGGAGTCACATTCTTTCAACTGATCTTGTGTAAATTAAGATTATTTATAGCACTAAGGGATTATGATAGCAAAAAGTACCATGAATAGTAGTGTCTCAGGAGTCACATTCTTTCAACTGATCTTGTGTATATTAAGATTATTTATAGCACTAAGGGATTATGATAGCAAAAAGTACCATGAATAGTAGTGTCTCAGGAGTCACATTCTTTCAACTGATCTTGTGTAAATTAAGATTATTTATAGCACTAAGGGATTATGATAGCAAAAAGTACCATGAATAGTAGTGTCTCTGGAGTCACATTCTTTCAACTGATCTTGTGTAAATTAAGATTATTTATAGCACTAAGGGATTATGATAGCAAAAAGTACCATGAATAGTAGTGTCTCTGGAGTCACATTCTTTCATCTGATCTTGTGTAAATTAAGATTATTTATAGCACTAAGGGATTATGATAGCAAAAAGTACCATGAATAGTAGTGTCTCAGGAGTCACATTCTTTCAACTGATCTTGTGTAAATTAAGATTATTTATAGCACTAAGGGATTATGATAGCAAAAAGTACCATGAATAGTAGTGTCTCAGGAGTCACATTCTTTCAACTGATCTTGTGTAAATTAAGATTATTTATAGCACTAAGGGATTATGATAGCAAAAAGTACCATGAATAGTAGTGTCTCAGGAGTCGCATTCTTTCATCTGATCTTGTGTAAATTAAGATTATTTATAGCACTAAGGGATTATGATAGCAAAAAGTACCATGAATAGTAGTGTCATTCTTTCATCTGATCTTGTGTAAATTAAGATCACTTGAACCTTACTAGCCATCATTATTCTCAACATATTGATTATGATAATCTATTTCTGCCATTTTGTGCTGCATGAGAGGATGATTGTACGTAAACTATACTTTGTAGATAATTTTCAGTACACACAGGCTGTTTTAACCGTGTTGAGATAAGAGTAAGACTTGTAGTTTCACATGTCCTTTCTTTTTCCAGTTTCATTTGATTTTTCATAACATTCTGCACAGTATGAAGTGTGAAAATAAAGCATAAAAACTTACATTGTTTTGGTTTTTTTGTATGATTCTATTGCTTTTTTAAAAAATGATTTTGAAAAATGGCTTTTGTCCATTTGATAATTGCTGTGTCAGATTGTTATGGGTCTTAACCCCATTGTTGTCATTAGCTGGTTATTATTTACCATGTTTATGCATCAAGATGAAATATTCATATCCTTGTTTACAGGGATGAGTTTATTTCAACATTGGAAGGGAAGACAAGTTACCATAATAAAGATACTGAGGAAGCAGTTTTGATAATGCAGGCGATAAGGCAATGCATATTATGCTATAATGGTGATGTCTTTTCATCCATCTGTTTGTTACCAATATAATTTCTGCACAGTTGAGTTGCCCACCATTATAGTTATCATCTGTTGTGGATGGCTTGCACTTGGGATAAGGAAGAAACGTATGAAGATTGGATCCAGAGGTCAAACACCATGGCCACTGTGACTTTAAAATATGGTTTTCGCACAAAAAGAGTTTCTTACCATATCAGTACCAGATGGATGGTTTGCACTTGGTGTAGGGAATAACCCAGTTGATGGTTGACATCAAAAGGTGTCAGGAATAACCCAGTTGATGGTTTGCACTTGGTGTAGGGAATAACCCAGTTGATGGTTTGCACTTGGTGTAGGGAACAACCCAGTTGATGGTTTGCACTTGGTGTAGGGAATAACCGAGTTGATGGTTGACACTTGGTGTAGGGAATAACCCAGTTGATGGTTTGCACTTGGTGTAGGGAATAACCCAGTTGATGGTTGACATCAAAAGGTGTAAGGAATAACCCAGTTGATGGTTTGCACTTGGTGTAGGGAATAACCCAGTTGATGGTTTGCATTTGGTGTAGGGAATAACCCAGTTGATGGTTTGCACTTGGTGTAGGAATAACCCAGTTGATGGTTTGCACTTGGTGTAGGGAATAACCCAGTTGATGGTTTGCACTTGGTGTAGGAATAACCCAGTTGATAGTTTGCACTTGGTGTAGGGAATAACCCAGTTGATGGTTGACATCAAAAGGTGTAAGGAATAACCCAGTTGATGGTTTGCACTTGGTGTAGGGAATAACCCAGTTGATGGTTGACACTTGGTGTAGGGAATAACCCAGTTGATGGTTTGCACTTGGTGTAGGGAATAACCCAGTTGATGGTCGACATCTAAAGGTCAATGGTTAAGGTCTCAGTCAGAAGAAAAATTGTTCTGCACAGTATCTTGTGTTTTCTATCATTTATAGCTGGCAACTTTGTGGATGGCTTGCATTGGGCATAAGGAAGAATTGTATCAAATTTGAGGTCAAAGGCCAAGGTGAAGGTCACTGACACAATACAAATGGTTTCCACAAAATTTTAATTCCACATTACATACCTGAAACAAACTTTGTGGATGGCATGCAGTTGGGATAAGGAAGAGATCAAAAGGTCAATGCCACTTGTAAGAATAGTTTCTGTTCATTAACATTTGTAGTACATCACAAACTATGAACCAGATTTTTGTGGATGATTTGCACTTGGAGTAAAGAAAAACCCTATTGATTTTGGGGTCAAGAGGTCTAAGGTCAATCCTGCGGTGACTTGAAGAAGAAAAGTGATAGTTACACAAATTTCATTCATCCACCATGTACCTTAACTAATGTTTGTGGATGACCTGCATGTGTAAGAAAGAAGCTTTTAGATCTGGGGGTGAACTGTTCAAGTTTAGTAATTTTACTTTAAGTGGATGCTCTAGCCACTAGGCAATTGTAGAGGTCCCAACAAACTCTAGCTCATGCTCAAAATCACAATTTCAAACAGGATGTGTTTAGTGAAACTAGGTAAATAAAATTATCTATTTATGAGAGTCTATTAAGGAAAATCATGAAAGATAATTGTTTATATTTTTATTCCAATTAAAATTACAAATGGTCAAAGATTTGAGAACTTGGAGGTCGAGTTTGATTCTTTTGCTTAAAAAAACTTTGAGAATATAAGGGCCTAGTATGATCAATGCCATCAAATATAAGGCTTAGTGAGATCAATGTCATCAAATATAAGGCTTAGTATGATCGATGCCATCGAATATAAGGCTTAGTGAGATCAATGTCATCAAATATAAGGCTTACTGAGATCAATGCCATCAAATATAAGGCTTAGTGAGATCAATGTCATCGAATATAAGGCTTAGTGAGATCAATGCCATCAAATATAAGGCTTAGTATGATCAATGCCATCAAATATAAGGCTTAGTGAGATCAATGCCATCAAATATAAGGCTTAGTGAGATCAATGCCATCAAATATAAGGCTTAGTGAGATCAATGCCATCAAATATAAGGCTTAGTGAGATCAATGCCATCAAATAGAAGGCCTAGTGAGATCAATGTCATCAAATATAAGGCCTAATAAGATCTATGTCATCAAATATAAGGTTTAGTGAGATCAATGCCATCAAATATAAGGCTTAGTGAGATAAGTGTCATCAAATGTAAGGCCTAGTGAGATCAATGTCATCAAATATAAGGCCTAGTGAGATAAATGTCATCAAATATAAAGCCTAGTATGATCAATGCCATCAAATATGACCTAGTATGATCAATGACAAAAAATAAGGCCTTCAAATTAAAGGCCTAGTATGATCAAGGCCATCCAATAAAAGGCTGGTATGATCAATACCATCAAATAAATATCTTATATATATGCTCTGTGCAATATTAACTGTTGCAAAATATCCCAATTATGTTCCTCGTCCCTGAAATGAATCGTCACCTCACAAAATCAAGTATACTATTAAATCACTAGTACAATTTTTTGCAATAAAAATGTGGGTCTGGTGAATACCAGATTGTGTTCTTTTTTATGTTGATTTATAAAATTCAATAACAAAGGCTTTGTTTGAAGTTTGCAGAAAAAAATAACAACAAAATTACTGATTGAGTTATATTTTACCAACTACAAAACAATATAACATCGCATATCTCATAATATGGGATAACACATAACAGATCATATGTATTTGTTGGTTTAACAACACTTTTAACACATTAGTGATTATGGCTTGTGGAGAAATGGGAGTTAAGTGCCTTCCCAAGGACACACCAAGGCAGCCAAATTAGGCTGATCTGGGTGTAAATTGAACCAAGAACCTGTAGATTATATAAAAGATGGGATGAAGAGGTTACAGACATGTCGACATTTAAATACATGTGATAATTTTCACAGAAATTGTAATACAACATAATTACCATTAACCAGTCCGACGCATTCTAAAAATGATTATCATGTACATACACTGTACCATTAACCTGTCCGACGCATTCTAAAAATGAACATCATGTACATACCATTAACCTGGTCTGACACATTCTAACAATGAACATCATGTACATACCATTAACCCAGTCTGACGCATTCTAAAAATGCACATCATGTACATACCATTAACCAGTCTAACACATTCTAAAAATGTACATCATGTACATACCATTAACCCAGTCCGACACATTCTAAAAATGAACATCATGTACATACCATTATTTCAGTCTGATACATTCTAAAAATATACATCATGTACATACCATTAACCCAGTCTACCATTAACCCAATCTGATACATTATGAATGTACATCATGTACATACCATTAACCCAATCCAACATGTTATAAATGTACAAAAAATGAACAAGTATACAAATAATCTGAACAATATACTTACAATATCCAATCTTAAAAGAGTGCCAGCCAAAGCTAAATACAAAAGATAAACAGACAGACTGAATTAACTTTCAAAGGGAGGTAATCCTAAATCTAAACACTTTGCTACTACATGCCAGAAATGTAAATTTAACCATGTACAATAAAATATGAATATGAAAATAAGTTGAAATACACAGTCATATCAGTAGTGGACAGAAAAAAACTCTTAGAGGAACAGTCACTGTTCAATGTTTTCTTTTCCAAAAATTGCCCAAATTAAAAAATTTATTGTTTCCATAAGGACAGAGTTCCATATGTTCGCACATGCAAACTGAAAGGATAATTTTCAATACTTATTGTGACTGTTGTTTATCAAGGATGCATTCATATGTGAAAAAATAAGATGAGATTTTATGAGAAATTAAGTAATGAATATATGACAGAACTGATTTTCTTATTAACTAAAAAACTTTATGTGCCATAGTTCAGATTCTATATAGCTTCAAAAATGGAAATTTAGACTTATGTAACAGTTGCATAAGCATTGCTGTAGTTATCATATATGAAGCTCTTTCTTGAATTTTATCTCTTTTGGTGTTAAATGTACCACAAAAATGCCAGGTCAAGGGACAGTAATTAAGATGTCCTCAAATAACAAAAAACTACATTGCTCTTTGTGGTTAAGAGTGAGCCAGATCATTGCAGGTAGCACTGATGTGCTTGTCAAATTTATGTTGGAAGTTTAAGGTTTCCACATAATTTAGCATGATCTTCATAGAGCCTGGAATTTATGTTGGTTAGTCTGCAAACGGTATGGTGTACTAGTCGTGCAGAATTTTGGATTTATTTTCTAAATTAACCATCATGATATTCAAGTTGTAGTTAGTGAAGGAGTTGTCAACTGCATCATTTTAATTTGGCAGTCCGATACAAAATAACCAAATATCATTGACAAAATATTAAAAAGGAATGGAACAAGGACTGAACCTTGACATACATTCTGACTGATGCATTTCCACAAGCCAAAGACATTGATAAGTTTAATGTTTTTCATTAATTGGTAGCATTTATGTAGAGACCATAAGCAGAAAGTGTAGTGAAAGTGAGGTCATATGGAAGGCAGCTAAAATCTTTGTGAAATAACCATCAGAAAGTGCAGCACAGAGACATAAAGCAGAGAGCTTAGTCAAAAAGAGGATATGTGGAAGGCAGCTCAAGTCCTTTGAAAGGTCCATCAGAATTACAGCACTGAATTTTTTTCATCCAATTTTTTTTTTCATGTCTTTATTAGCCACAAGATGACTTGTTTGACAGCCATGAAATTAGAATGGAAAATATCACTCAAGTATTCAGTTGGTGGTTGTTCATTTTTCCTAACAAGCAATTAATGATAATGAAAGTATCTTCCAAAACACACGATACTGTATGACATGTACAGTTCTATATCCAAACAGTGTGTATTTCTTTTTTTTAAATAGTACATGTATATCTACTGGGGCTAATGGCTTGGCACTGAAATAGTCTAGAACAGTTATGCAAAAGTGTAAATAATTAATCAAGAATTATTCCCTTCACTTAATTTTTGTTGCAAAAAAAAAAAGGATTAATTAGACAATTGGTGAGAGAGAAGCAGAAGAAAATTAGAAACAAAAGAGGAAGGAAGGAAAGAATGGTGAGGTAACTATCTCTCCGTCTATCAACTTTATGTATGTTTTTATATGCATAAAATACAAGGGAAATCCAAGCTAATGTTGTATGACCTGACATTTCGGAAAATGGTGCAAGAAAAGCTATAAAACTATCCAAGATAATATAAAGATCAAAGCTGAAGAAAACAACCTTCAAGGTAGATAGTAAACGCTAAATCAAATGTATTTCGCTAGAGAAGTAAATAAAAAAAAAAAAAACCAAAAGAGAAAAATAAAATATTACGACCCCGACGAGATTCGAACTCGCAATCTTCTGATCCGAAGTCAGACGCCTTATCCATTAGGCCACGGGGCCATATGATACCAAGTTGATTTATCTTCTTATCAATGGTGCAATATGGAGTGGTCGTCCAAGCAGATGGCGAACCAGCACTGCTTAATTTATAATTTGTGCTTAATATCTCTTCGTAGGTCAATGTTCGCTTAACCAGCACGTATACGTATATAAATATTATCACTACTTGACTTGATCATAAAAGCTTCTAGGGCATTGCATTTAAGGAGAACACTGTAGCCCAGCGATTTTTTTTTTCGGGCACGAGACTGGATAAATAACACATTACAAGACACTAATCAAATAATAAATATAATACTGTAGATTTCAGTGTCATATTTAATACGTTCGCGTGTCAGTCTGGATGAAATTCTGTTTTTAATTGTTGTTGTTAGTAATAGTTGTAGTAGTGAACGAATCTTGCATGATTGTTCATTTGGCTGAGACGAAAACTCGGTCTTTATCCTTCACTTGGTCATAAAGTTCGATGACTATTTTGCGGTATTGCTGGTATTACAAATTTAAACAGCTATTCAACGCATTACTAAATATCAATCCTTCAAAAGATTTATACAAGCACGTGGAAATTAATTAAATATAGTGACCCGAATTATCTGTTAAACTTGCAGTAAGTATACCGGTAAAGACCGATTCATACACATTGATTACATATTTCCCTGACTTTTTCAAGTGGCCATTCACTTCTGGAAGTAAACCATGAGAGACACGATTATGATAAACAAGAATCCCACAAAGATCCAGAGTGGCGCACAAACGTACAGCTTGGTCGAGGACACCAGCCACAGACGATCTGCTAAAGAACAGTGAGCCATCTAAAAACATGCAACTTCGAGTGTTCCGGAAAAACTGGAAAGTATCATTTTTGTTAATATTGACGAAGGCACCGCCGAGTCACAGCTCAGCGAAGGGAAAACAGAAAACCAATGATTACCCTGCATACAAAATATTAGGTACAGACATGGCATTGGTGTATATAGAATATGAAAAACTAATACACCCACCCGTCGACATATTTCAACCAAAAATACACTCACATGGATCCTGAGAAAACAAAGTTGGACACATGCCAATTATTCACTACCTTTCAGATGACATGGGAACGTTGAATACGATTGTTCAAATAGTTCTGCATGTAGCACCCTCTCTTTAGCAAAAGCATACGGTGCTTACAGTTGATAACCTCCATTCTCCATTTCCAACATTGATGCAGGCCCGGCCCTAGGGCAAGGCGAACGAGGCAAACGCCTTGTGCCCCGCACTTTTCCGCAATGCATTTTTTTTTGCTTGGGGTCCTGCGCTCATCGCTTGCTGCCTTGGGCCCCGCACATCATAGGGCCGGGCCTGCATTGATGAAGCTGAATTATACAATGCAACAGAACAAGCATATTCCAATCCCCCGTTTAGGCTTCCGCACGCCATTGAACTTTTCGTAGATCGCCGAACAACATATTTAAGAATCTGGATTGGAATCCGCAGGCCCGGCCCTAGGGCAAGGCTAACGAGGCAACCACCTTAGGCCCCGCGTTTTCAGGAGCCCTGCGCTGCTGACGGAAATCAACTCCGCAATGCAATTTTTTTGCTTGGGGTCCCGCTCATCGCTTGCTGCCTTGGTCCCCGCACATCCTAGGGGCGTTTCTGGGAAGCCGTCTGGAGAGAGAAAAGCTATGGCTGCAAAATCTTTGCAAAGGTCCCTGTAATACTGTCCCTAGGGTCCAGTCTGGTTGTCCCAGGGAGCTTTATATATTTGCATTTCGGCCAATGCTTCCATTTTTTTTTTATCACAAACTATGCAGATGGGGACTTTTTATTATATACTCAGGACCTGCATTGCAGTTAAAACAAGGGCACAGTTTGTGGTAGGGCATGATGATCGATGCTTTTTAATAAAAGCCACTCCAGCTACAACGAAATTGGACAATGAAGAAAATTTAAACTGCTTTACGTTAGTTATAAAGATTCATCGTGTTTGCACCAAACATAATCTATGATGCTTCTAAGTGTTTGACAACAAGTTACATTCAGGATTCTCTTCCTGATGCTCAGGAGCTCATCCATTTCATACTAACAGTTCTCTAGAAAGAAAGACTCGTTGTCTCTGATGATGATCCCTGATCTTCTCATCCCTCTATGAAGTAAAATACGAAACCAAGCGAAAATAATCCACTATGATGTCAGACAGGAATATAATTCAGCTTTTCATTACTGCCTACCAGGTTAATGGGACGGTGGATCAACAGAAGATATTACAACATACGGATGACTGTCCGTTACCCATGCATGCATAAATCGAAGTCAAAGAACTGGCAACTAAAACCATTCTGACAGATGTGATGACCAAGGACGTTACCTGTCTACCAAAGGTTACCCTTGATAGAACTCACTGCGTGGTCGTAGTTGACCAGTCCATTGTAGTTTAACATCGGAAACTTGCAAGAGTCACGAACTGCCAGATGTATTGTTGAACTTCATTAATGCGAGAAGACCCTTTAACAGAATCGATGCTACTATTGATCAGTATAGAGAAACTTGAATTAAGGCTGGTACCAGGGATAAACACTCGAAACATTCTCGTCTGATCGTAAGAATAGCAGAAGATAGATCTTTGCCAAGCACCAGCAACTAAACGGACTTTCTATACGTGCCTGTTAGCAAGACAGACCTAGTACGATTCCTCTCAAACCATCTAATCGCAAATGTTCCTGCAGATAAATCACTGGTAGTTCCTGGTGGATTCCAGAGAGAGAGAGAGAGAGAGAGAAGTACAGACATCCATCCCTGATTCGGACATTCATCTGTTACAGACCAGCCATGAGAAGGCAGATACAAGGCTTTTCCTGCATAGTATGTACGACCGTGCAGAGGGTGTTGTTGTATACGCATGTGACGCAGATGAATTGGTGCTACTGGTAGTACGTTTCCTCAAGATGGAGAGCAAAACGATGTGGATGAAAACATGCACATCTAAACATCCCAAACAAAGTCCTGTGCATTAAATCAGGCAAAAGCCTTCATTCACCTAGCCGTTCTTTGAAGTTCTCATCCCTTTCCATACAATAACAGGATGTGATTCAGTATTCTTCTTTGCTGATCATAGTAAGAAGACTATGGGAAGTGTCGACACAGACAATCACCTCCTCAAAGACCATGGGAAGGAAAAGGGACACAAAAAACAACGATGGATTCAGAGGCGTTTGTGTGCAAGTTATACGCTGTACCAGAATCAAGCTACCGACGTATTACGGTTTCGTGCACATTACCAAACCACATGCTGGATGCGGGCCACCAATCCACAGCCTGTCCTACCATCACCTGCAACCATGGACTGGAAAATCGAGGATGCACAGATGTTATTAAACTTTGTATCACTTACTCCAGTCCCCAAGTCGTGCATGGATATTATGTCAAGCAGACATGTAAAGAGATGCATATGGTGCAATTGTAACAATAGAAAGAGGAAATGACATGCACCGGCGTATGACATCAAAATAGAGCGATGCAAACAAAATCTTCGGTCTGAGCAAATTTGCCAACTTGTCATCGCCAGTTCCTCCTAGATTAATATTTCCTGACAATTGTCCAGGCAGTGTTTAACGTTTAATTATCTGTGTTTTCATCAAATACACAGTTGTAGCAAAACAATATATCATTACGATGATTCTAAGACTAGCTGCTAATGAAACAATTGCAAATTGAGTAAGGTGTGACATGCGCATTGCAAATGTCTCCAGTATCAGCCTGTGATAAGCCTAAAATGCAGAACGAGGAAAAGATTGAGTTCCAGATCGGTTTGATTAAACAGCATCGCATCCGTTATTGTAACCTGTGTACGCGTCATCGTTTCTGTTATTATTTACTGTTTACACTTGTAGAAATTTTGGTAAACGTTGCAACCTTACCTTCTTAGTTAAAACCGTGCATTCGCTTGTGTACTAGTCCATCTGAGTGGTCACATGTCTCCCCAATAGATGGTGTTTTGCACCATTCAAAATTGCTTAATTAATGCAAACTATTCATTGAAGCAAACGTGAAACAGCATGAATTCACTTACACCTTGGTATATCCTTAGAATTTAATTTAATTATTTTAGTTTATGTTACATAACCCAAGAGTAGTAATGTGGGGCTGTTTACGGACAATGGGAATTAGCATTACAGACACCCACCCCCCCGGCACGTTTACGGACACGATTTATACGGACAAAAAAATCACCCTGGGCACGTTTACGGGCAATGGGAAAATACATTACAGACCCCCTGGGCACGTTTACGGACAAGATTTATACGGACAAAAAAATCACCCTGGGACTGTCTGGGGACAATGGGAATTTTGTATAGCGACTAGCACACCCTGGGGTAGTATAGCCTCAATGGGAATTTTGTATAGCGACTAGTACACCCTGGGGTAGTATAGTCTCAATGGGAATTTTGTATAGCGACAAGAGGAATGGCACAGGTAGGTTGACGTCACGGTACTGGACAGTTGCAACAATGTAGCAAGGACCGTGACGTCATGCCACCTGTGTCATTTCTATATACCAACACGAATCATTCGCATTGGTGTTTGTGTATAGCAAGTACCGTGACGTCATGCCACCTGTGTCATTTCTATATACAAACACGATTCATTCGCCTTCGTGTTTGTGGATATTATAACTCTCTATACACAAGCCATCAGCCAATCAGCAGTACTAAAAACAGCAACTATAAAAAGTCAGCCACTGTTTCGTAGGCTGATAGCTTATACCAAATTACTTAAATACATAGAATCACGAACCATTCGTGTTCTACATCAATTTAATTCCTTAACTCCTAGACACTTGCAACAATGTAGCAAGTACCGTGACGTCATGCCACCTGTGTCATTTCTATATACAAACACGAATCATTCACGTCCGTGTTTGTGTATAGCAAGTACCGTGACGTCATGCCACCTGTGTCATTTCTATATACAAACACGAATCATTCACGTTCGTGTTTGTGTATAGCAAGTACCGTAACGTCATGCCACCTGTGTCATTTCTATACAAAGTTTGAATCATTCGCGTTCGTGTCAGTGAATAGTATAGTATAGTATGTTTTATATATTCTCTTTTTTCCATAGATTGATGAACATCAATCTATCATACACAAATTATAAAATTGACCAACAAAATTTTTTAGGTAAGAGAATAATGTTTTGGGGAGTTAAATATAAATTATACAATCGAATAAAAAAAAAATTTAGGCAAGAAAGAATAAATATCTTTTCGAGGCAGTGGAGTGGCCCTGAAAAGGGTCTCTGTCGCGAACGCATAAACACACCTTACTATCCAAACAAACGGACGAGAACGCATAAAATACACACATATATACTATCCACACCAACGGATGAGAAAGCATAAAACACACACCTATTTACTATCCACACCAACGAATGCGAATGCATAAAACACACACACACACACCCCTATTTACTATCCATACCAACGAACGCGAATGCATAAAACACACACCTATTTACTATCCTCACCAAATGAGAATGCATAAAACATACAACTATATACTATCCACACCAACGAACACGAATGCATAAAACCCCTACTCAGTTTTAGTGTCGGAACGCTATGATAGCTCATGTCGTGGTGAGGGATAGAGAGAAGTCAAAGAGCATTTGTAATGATAAATGTTTTTAGAAAACAAACAACAGACACATTTGTTTAAAAGCACAACATTTTTTATTCAACAAACAACTAATCACTAACAAGTAACAATAACATCAAACAAATTATTTTCGACAAGGTTGACAACGTTGTGAAATCATGTGAGATTTCCATTCATGGAAGTCATGAGGCCATTGATGTACACTACGTTTCCTAGCTAAAGAAAAAACATAACCATAATGGTCACAAAACCATCGATCTACTTTCTCATCGTTTCTAGAAGAGTGACGATCAAAATAAGTCACTAATTGTTCTAACGGATATCCAAGACTGCGTTGATGAAGAAAATACACACAATATTGTCCAGACACCATGGAATCTGTGCCTTGTAATTTCACATTATTGAATCGTGTCGTGTGGACATTTCTTCTCATAAAGTCAATGATGTCGTCTTCCAAAAGGGGTAATCCATACGAATCAAAATATTCCACGCAATCCTCTTGAGGGAAGTAGACGGCAACCCAGTGGGTTCCTGGGAGGTGACAGTCGTCCGTGTTGATGACATAAGCTTGATGGTCTTGAGGTTTGCGATGAGGTAGTTCATCTTTAGCGCATACGACAGGATTCCAAGAAGCAGTATACGAACTATTGTTCAAAAGGTAATAAAGTTCCCAGGTATCCATTTTTTATTGTGTTGTTTTTTTCACAAGTAATGATAAGTCATCAATTCAATTCTGACTTTTTGTTTGAAATGCTCTGTCAAGTAGCTGTTTCTTCGCCTTGTCTCCCAACACTGGGCTAAGAGAGATTCGATGCGATAGATCTCTAGAGCAGTCAATGAAGGGCAGGAATGATCACGCAACACTTTATACCACTCATGCAACACTGCTTCTTCCGAGATGAGATTCCAAGCGTCGTCCAGATACTCGTCCAATTTTCTTCTTGACTCATCATCATACATTTATCGTGTTGAATTTGACTGGGATGATCGTTTTGACATCCATAACAATATTTCTTCGTCAATTCCGTAATTGTATCCGCCAGGTGTTTAGCAAAACAGGACACTAAATGTTGTTCTTGTTCTGGCCATCTGGACGTGACCACTACCTCGTTCTCTTTGTCTTGGTCTTGGGGTTCTGCTTTCACGGTATCCTCCCATTCCATGTCCAAAGATTCTCCACCGTTCAAAGAGGGATAAGTGTCTTCCATAGTTTCTAATAGTCTAGAATGACTTCTCTCAAACTGTTGATTTCTATGGTATTATCGAATTCGGCATACAGGATGACGTTTACTGTCTCAGTGAGAGCTTCTGCAAACTAAAGTTCCACACGCAGTTGACCGGATTTTATAGGGTGGAAATGTCCCTCGTCGCTGCTTGGTCTGGAGTGAAATCAAAAGCCCACAAAGTGTAACCTCCTTCATAATCTTCGTACGAAATGCCGTGACTGGTGTTGGTTCCTAGCTGTCCGGTAGCTTCGTAAAGGGACAAGTACGATCTCAAGTAATTCTTCTGGGCAGAGTTAGGTTCGAAGGGTCTGGTACACAAGATCTTGCCATCGCGACTGACTTCGATCTTGGACACTCTGTAGTTCTTAAACTGGAAAGGATTTTGATCGTGGGCTCCGTTGAGGACTGCATTACTGATGATGCCAACGATTAAACGTTTGGGTAACTGTCCTTGGAACAGATGATCTTCGATCTTGGATCGGAGTCCAGCAGCAATGGTGAATGTTTTCACTTCTACACGTCGTATCGGATGCTTGGCGGTCGATCTGCTCAATGTGTGACTAATGTCGTTTCCTCCTTTAGGTAACACTTCTACGCGACGCACGTAAAGTCTGGCTTCTTGGATGATGGTTTTGTACTCGTTGGCATGAGCCATCAGATGGAAAGTGACACTGCTACGATTCAGTCTCAGGCGAATATCCACTCCTTTCAGCAAATACTTGTCTTGCAACCACATGTCCAAATGCAAGCGATCCATCAGTTCTAAACTACGAGCTTGCAGGATTTTCCTTTGACGGTTGTTAAAACCCACATTGTGAGGATTGTCATCGGCTGTCATGGCTGTGTCGTTAAACGTGTCTTCACCTGCTATGTCAGGTTTCCATACCACACAAGCATCCAGATGAGTGTTCTTGGCCTCTTTTCCGTACGTCAAGATATTTTCTAGGTACGCTTGGTAATGGTAAGTATCCATACTGCCGCTGACCAGTTTGTTATTCAAGTACAAATCCACTTCGCTGAACAAGGAATGCATGAAATTGTTGACGGGAGCTACTCTGGCATCGGCTCCTGGATTGGTGTTCTCGGTTTTGATCACATTCAGTTTCAGATACAAGTAACTGCTATTTACATCGATGTCATCTTCGGGTTGTCCTTTGATTTCAAACACGATGGGAGCTGAATCCGTCAAAGAGGAGACGGGATGAAATTCGACCCATTGGGATTCTTGCATCGTCATCATGGTGGGTGGTATGGCAAAAAGATCCAGTTCCGACTTGGAACAAGCACAAGACTCTCGGTGCATCATTTTCTTTTTTAATAATCAAAAACGTCTAACTCTCGGACAGTTTTTCTTTTCTTAGTCTTTCTAGCTCTAGGGGCGTGAAGTCCTTTCAAGGAGTGTTTTCGTCGTCTTTTTCTGCCTTGTCGTTGCTGTGGAGTCAGGGAAGCAGGAATGCCTGACTCGACAGCGTCCAGAGCATTTATAGCAGTTTCTCGTCGGCCCAAAATGTCTTTGCCTGTTTGAAGCAAGATATTTTTGCCTGCTCTCAAGAAAGCTTCTTTGGGGTTTTGTTTGTCAATGATGACATTTTGGAGAAATTGTTTATCTTGCGTCAACGCGGCATCTTTCAAGGCGTGCAATCCCCGTGTCACCATCGGTTTCAAAACGGGAGCCACTGTACGAAAGGCCGATTTTAGCATATCTCCTAAACCATGTCCTCGCGGTCGAGCGACCCCTTGGTACACAGGATACATGACTGACAAAGGGTTAGAGTAATCGTTTTCGAAAATGGAGTTTCACTGTGACTTTCCCTCTGGTAAATGGAATATTTTGTCCTATATCTCCTTTTATAGTAATGTTGACAGTGTCGAAATACGACTTACTGACGGGCAGATAGTGAGGATGCACAAATTCGCGGTCAACGTGATAGGTGTTTCCACCTTCCTCGTCAGCGTTCGTGACAGAATCCACTTTGAAAGGAATGACACACCGTAACGGTACGGAGGTGTGCCCCACCACGTCGTAATCCGCCCCATCGGAGTACACAAAAATCAAATTCAGTCCTTGGTTCATTTCTACGGGGAATCGAAAATATTTCGTAAAATCCAAGTTGCTAGTAAGGGCTGGTGTTTCGGTTTTCACCTTGATCAACTTAGGGTCTCGACCCAAAATGTCATACAATTAAGGACAAAATGTAATGGCCAATACTTTGTCGTCTGAAAATTTGATGAGTAGGCGAAGAGCTATTTTGTGGTATTCGATCGTGACACTTTTTCTGGTTATCTCCAAGGCTTTGGCAAACACGGTATTGAATTTGGTAGAAATCGTGTTCACCAAATGTTGTCCACTAAAATAATAACCTGGGGGAAATGGTCAACTGATAGGTGGTTCGTTTAGTTTTGGGATCTTGTGTTTTCATAGAGTCACTTGCAGTGGTGTATTCATCCAAGGCTTGTTGTACATGCTTGTCATGAACTTCTACCGTAAAAGTGTTTTGATTTTCGATGATGTTTTTGATTTGTGTAGGGTGAATCATTTCCACCAAAGCCACTTCCCAATTGGTTTCGTGATCCAATTGGATGGCCTGAGGTAATTTGGCCGTGTAACAGCACAAAGTGTTATTGGGAAACACCTCCATGGAACTGTCACTGGGTAACGTTAAGTAAAATTGGTTGTTCATAATTCCAGAGTTCTAGTGTCCGAGGGGTCACTGGAAGTCAGAGGAGTGTCTAAAAGAGGATTGTTGTGATTGGATTGGTGACTGTTGGAAGGGGGGCTGATGTTGGACGCAAGGCTCCCGTTCGAGGAATATTTCAGGGACGGATTGGGAAGAAGGTAACCGATGCAACTACTGAGTAAAATGGTCCACAATTGTTTGTCTCCTTGTTGAAAACTCAAATTGGCAATGGCAGCACCAATGACACAATACACCACAAAGATTTGGCAGAAAACGACGATTTGCGTTTAAGGCACACGTTCTCCACACCACATCCACAAGGGTTGCTTTTGTAGATCTTGCACAGAAGAACTGGGCGAAGGAGTGGTCACTGCAGTAGCTGAGGCTGTGTTGAAGGGCATGATGGTCACTTCTTTTTTATAGTCGATGATTTGCGAAGCGTCGATCCAAGAGTCAAAACTGGGAGGATATCCTTTCCAACGTACTTTGACTTCTTTGACACGTCTTGTTCCTACTTTTCGGGTTCTTCGATCGAGTATTCTTTCGATCTCGTACACTTCGTCTTCTTTTTTGGTCTCACGTTGTATTTCGGGCAAGTAAAACGTTCCTTTTAACACTTCTCCGTTGATGTCTTCTAATTTATAGACGGGAGGATGACGGCCACGCACACGTTCGGTGACACGAAACAATTCGGTGGTCCAGTTGAGTAAGTAACCTTTGTCGAAAGTGCGTTTGGTTTTGCCAATGTGCACCCAATCTCCTGCTGCCAATACTTCAGTTTTCTTGTGGACAGTCACTGTCGGGGACGTACCAAACAGACGCTCGAAGACGGTGACTTCGTTGTCGGGAGTCACTTCTTGGGGGGTACGTCCGAAGCTTCGATGGTAAGATTGGTTGTACGATTGGACGAGGTGCGGTAAGACGTCGACGTACTTGAGAGAGTGTTGATGCGTAAAATATTTCCACATACGTTCTTTCAAGGTGCGTTGAAAACGTTCCACGATGCTGGTTTTGGTTTCGGGATTCTCGGTGGTGGAAAAATGAATGTCACGTTTCTTCAATTCTCTTTGGAAAGCTTGGTTCAGAAATTCGGTGCCTTTGTCCGTTTGCCATCGAAGAGGGTGACGACCACTTTGTTTCAACACCAGTTTGAGGGCTCGCACTAACTCACTGCTCGATTTGGAAGTCAATGGCACGACCGATGCAAATTTGGAAAAGACGTCGATGACACAATACAAATATTTGTAGCCACGATTGTAGGTGGACAAATGAGAGACATTGGCTAAATCGGCTTGCCATTGATGATCGATGCCCACCACTCGGGTGCGACTTCTGGAGAATTTTCGTCGAATGGGTTTGTGTAAAGTGTACGTAGCTTGTTCTTGTAACCAGCGTTGTACCTGAGGTAAACGGATACTTTTCAGTCGAGTTTTGGCAGCACGATACAATTTCTGAACTTCACCGTAACCTGCAGGATGGGATGGATCGTAGTAAATGTTGGCTAACACCTTCTCCATTTTTTAATAAGTGATCCACTCTTCGCTGATGGTACTCTGAAGTGGTTTAGAAACGGCTTTACGTGTCCGATGTGCCACGGGAGTAGAAGTCGAAGGCAGTTTTGGTGGTGGTGGTGGTGGTAATGGGATGGCTTTGGTCTTCTTTTCTTTTTTCACTTCTGCTTTCCCTTCTTACTTTTTCACTTCTGTCGAAGGTGGAGTGGACATCATCTTTTTAACCCAAGCTTTAAGTTCTTCTCGTTGCGGTGTAGGGGAAGGGGTCAACAAGGACGCTGCAATCTTACTAGGGATGGGAGCTGCTGACGGTGTTTGAAAGACTTCTCGCGCCTCTACTTCCTCAGGCATACGTGAAGCTACGTCTGTCTTGACCGCTACGGGTGGTAGTGGTGGTGTTGGTTGACTTTTCATCAAGGCCTTAAGATCTTTCAGAGTGGGTAGAGCTGTTTCATCTAAAGCTTTCTGGTGAAAGAGCTGCAATCGTTGTAACAATTGACCGTCCCGTTGAGATTTTTCCGTTTCTGACAAATCGCTGCGATCCATCAATGATTGCAATTCGTGTTGTAACTGGGACATCTCGGTCAAATGAAGATTGGGAGGTAAATGCGGGGTTCGTTGTTCTTGCCAACGATGGTATTCCATCCATCGTTCGTCAGGCACTAAATCTAGTTTTCGTCCTTCCATCGGATTTCAAGGATCACGTCTGAGATCTTTTGACTCCAAAGGTCCCTTTTATCTTCTTGGATCTTTTTATCTTCATCCTCCCAGGATGTTTCCCAATAGTCCTTTCAGCAAGGGTCCTCCTATTGTTCCCATTACTCCTTTCAGTAAGGGTGCTCCCACTGTTCCCATTACACCTTTCAGTAACATGGGCAAAAAAGGGCAAAATTCCTCCTTGTTGCAGCAACATCTTTTTCTTTTCACCAGTGGGTATTTTCTTTTGGACCATATGGCGAAGAACGTGTCGATATTTGGCTAAGCATTCTTTCTGGTGTTTAGACAAAGGTATTGTGCCTTTCAAGACATTCAGACAACATTCGCACACGGTATCGATGACGCCGTTGGAGGCAGTTTGAATGAGTTGTTTTCGCATGGGTGGAGAAGCTTTGGACAGGACGGACAACATGTCCCAATGTTTGGCTAAACGAGGTGGCAGTCCTTTCCTTTTCTTTCCTTTGGAGGTAGAAGAGGAATGTCCTTTTTGGGGTGACATCTTTCTCGGTTGGTCCGTTGGTTCCGTGGCACACAGCAAAAAATACACTAACGTCAATGACTTGTCACACGGTCTTTTAATCTTTTTTGGGGGACTATCGCTTCGTCATAAAGGTGACAATGTGTTTTCCAAAATCGCCAAAGAATCCTGCTCTTTGGTGGCTCCCCTTTTTCTTTGGACGAGTGTGTCTTTTCTGGAGGTGACGTCTATGTTTGACTAAGTGTTTTTTTTTGGATGACGTGACTGTCTTTTTGTTTTTCCTTTTCCTTTTTGGACCGAAGATGGAACACGATGGTAACGGTGTGCACTTCTTGGAGGGGCCATCTTTGGGCGTTCAGCAGCACAACAACACTAAACCTATCGTTTGCCTCAGGTCTTTTTTTATACTGGAATGCGTTGCCACTGATTGTCTTTACGTCGTATCAACTTGATGACAGGCAACACACGTCATGAAGGAGTTCGCAACGGACTAAATCGGGACAGTTCTTGCTTAGACAAATCCAGTAAACTCTGTAATACCCGTTCTCTCTTGGACTTTGATTTTGGGGGCAGGTAAATTGTGAGCAGCGGCCACTGCCGCTAAAGAGGAAGAGGATGTCACCGCTGGAGAAGCAGATTTTGGAGTCGCTCTCTTGTGGGTTGAAGCTGTTTTCTGTGGACTTTTCATTTTCTGAGGCTGTGACCTGGTCTTGACACCGTTCCTCTTTTTCTTTTTCTTCTGGGTACGTTTGGGTGTGGCTTTTTTGTTGGGCACGACTTTGGGAGCATTAGGATCCCATTTTAAGAAGGAACGAATGATGACACCTCCTAAAGAACCGCTTCCTCCAGGTTTCAAAATGATTTGCTTTTTGGTTTGAGTGTCAATGCGAGGATCGGCTAGCTGCGTCAAGGCGACTTTGTTTCTCTCTCTCAAAAAAAATAAAACGTTTGGTTTGATGTGGAATCTGAATGATGCCTTACAGTAATTGACGTTCTGTCACCGTAAACCATCGTAAGACTTCTTTGAGACTTGCTTCTAAGACACGAGCACGTATTTGTGGATTTTTTTTCGCGACTGATGCCGTACAAGGCACGAATCAATTTGATGGGAAGATGAGAGTGAAGGGACGTCATGTTGACGATGTGTGAGACAGAGCCAAAGTGACCGAGGTTTTTATAGATTTTTTATGGGTGAATGTGGTTGTGGTTAAGTCGACGACGGGGACGTGTACACGACAGGCCCTCCGTCTTGGCACCAGTGGTGAAACAGATGGGTACGAAATCGCAAATAATCGGGAGTGGTGGGTTTTAAATCCACGAGTAAATAGGCATGTGGGGTTTGAGTGGCATCGTCGTACGCATGAGTCAGCCAAGGCGTTCCTAACTGTTTGGCTAACACTTCAACTTGCGATTTATCTCTAGGGCTTTTAAACAAGACCACGTAATGAGCATTGAGACTGATGATCCGATGGGCTTTACTTTGCTGAAAGAAATTTTGAGTGATGTAAATGACACTGGCATTACGATGATGCCCTTTGCGCGTAACCCAGAGTTTAATTTCTTCTTCATCTTCTCCTAACATGTCGTCAAAAATGATCAAATGGGTTTGACTAAGGTCAGACACAATCCCGTCGTCTTCGCTAGGAACGCCTTCTACAAACACGATGGAATCGCCTTGACTTTCTCGCAGAAGGCTATACGCCGATTGCCCCTCTTTATAACACCACACGATGCGTTGAGGTGGACGATCGATCAAATGATGTTTATGTTCGATCAAACGTTTGACAAATTTGGTTTTGCCTGAACCGCTAGGTCCAGCAGTGAGCATGTTAAAGGGATGTCGAAGATACAAGGCCTCCCAACTAGCACGATCTAAGTTTTCGTCGATGACTTTGAAAGTGGAGGAAGAGGGAGCAGACACAGTAGAGGTAGTCATAATAGTAGCAGTGCAAGGAGAATGTCAGTTTTGACACGAAGACAGACAAGAAAAGAGTTTTTATACTTTTTCAGGACACGTTTATTGTCATCTTTAAATGTAAACAACACGAAAGACAAAACTACATAAAATCCAAATGGCTAAGTACATGAATAAAAGACACATCAAAACGATCATAGTGGAATATAAACAAGTCTCTGTACAACATTTGTGGTGATCAAGAGGTGAAATCGTAGGGGTAGTGTATAATGTTCTTAGAGTCTCTACACTCATTGGTAGTCACACAGGGGTCCTCCCGGAATGGCTTTTCGGGTATGTTAATGACTGTCCTGTCCTGTCCTGAAGGGAGTGGTTCTTCTTCTTCTGGTACTGTCACTAACTCAGGTTTAAAAGTTACTTTTTTCATGGAATGTTTTAGTTGTTTAGGATTACAAATCTTTTGCATAGTGTGCCACTTCTTTAATCCAAGCTTCGAAGCCCCAACGTTTCCAGTCACTTACGTCTTTCCAGTGAGGGTGTAAGTCACAAGCTACACACACATCTTCAGTACCTAAAAGTTCACGAATCTTTTTTTCCGCAGAGGTAGAGAAGTATCGAGATGAAAGCGCAAAGCTTTCAGCAGAATGAGTCTCTCGTGTACATTTAATGGGACCACTTTCATGCTTTTTGGAATGGTAGGTACTGTTCGTAAAGAGTCCACAAAGAATCAGCTGGTAAACGAAATCCCAGAAAGCAAGTCACTAAGATACACACAACACGTCGGCCCCAATTCAATTGACAGTTCTCGTAATAGGTGTTGGTAATCCTCCACTGTTTGAATAGTGTCATTGATTTCCTTCCACGGAATCTGTAGTATCACGAATGATAAAGGTCGTGGCATAGTAGTCTGTTTTTATACCTCTTTTCTCTTACCTCAAACACTTCTCCTAGAGCGAAAGTAATTTCTGACCACTGCCATTCCAGGAAACGGTCAAGAAAGTCAATAATATCTTCAAATGCAAATGGTCTAAAGCGAAATAGTAGGAAGAACGCACCCTTGATCCAGAGAAATCGGACTTGTTTGTTGACTTTTGTCAATTTCCTCTTGTGAATTTCTCGACACAAAAGTTCTACAGTCACCCATTGAGATTTGGCTCTGGCAAAAGTCCCTGCCAAATATCCTTGTAGATCTTCTCTTGCAATTCGTTTGGTAATCTTTGAAGATTATTTTCGACATGGAGTTTAAATACTTGTCTAGGGGTTGTCCAATGTTTGACTCCTAGCCAAGCAGCTGGTTTCTTAAACGACATGGTAGGCCCACTTCAATGACGAGGTCCCACTAAAGGTAGGTAGTGACAATCTGGAGACCATCGAGCATGTTCCAGGTAAACCGAATCTTTCTGTTCCCACTCGTGAAGTGACACGCTGAAGCTGAAGCACTTGACTTTATCCCCTTCGCCCAAGTAGATAAATCCAGCTCTAGCTAATTCTTTGGTGGTAGGTCCTCCCAAATATTTTGGCCATTTTCTTCGGAAGGTTTGGATCCGACTTTCATAGTCACAGTATTCAGGCAAACGCACAGGGAACGAATACTCGTCTTTCACAGGTTCATTTCGATGAGGGTACGGTGAAATATGTAGGAGTTTGCTCAGTTTTACATGACATCCGTAGGGTGGTAGCCGCATGGTTTCATAAAGATGACACCCACCATGAAAACCAGTAAAGTGAAAAGGTGTACGATAACGAGTGTCATCACTTTCGCATCCATCAGGTTTGATACGCACAGCATCACTTTCCATGGTAGGTACAGTCGTAGCAAAATCTCCATGATGTGGTACTGAATCGCTGAGGTCATAGCGTACGACATCCCTGTCATCGCAAGGCACAGCATCGTACTCGAGTTTGCTCTTGCTTGATACTTGCTGTTTGAAAGGATTGATCTTTCTCGCTTGGCAATGGTAGTGACAATAAACTATCGGTCTTGAATGTGGTCCTTTTTTTTTATAGGCTCGCCAATATCAGTGTGACCGTACGGTAAAGTGAAGTGGTTGGGAAGCCGTAATCGCTTCTGGTACACAATTTGATAGACTTTTTCCAAGGGTCGGCCGACGATTTGGTGTGTGAGTAAACGTACAATCTTGTGCGGTTCGTGGGTGGTAACTTTAAAATTTCCATCCTGTCCAGACTGCAAGGCTTCTTTCAAGACACCAAAGTTCACCACTCGACTGATGCGATAATTGAGAGTCAATCGTTTCACTTTACACTCCGTGTGCACTTCTCCTTGAGGGTTACGGTATTCGTAGCCGTAATTTTTGGGACCACCACTTACAAAACTTAGAATCTTGTCGTCGGGATGCTCGTCCGCCCAGGCTCCTAAACGGTCTCCTTCGATGACAGGGTGAGGTCGACCCAGACGATCGATGTAGATGCAACTGTCCGTGTCAAAATACAGCACACGATCTCCTAACAGTTCTAAAGCTTCGTACAGTTTTAAGCGAGCATGGGATGTCACGTAAGCCTCAATGATGACATTTCCAAATTCGTCGGCTTCTACAAAATCCAGTTCTTCTTCGTAATTGACTAAGATCAAGTCCTCACGAACGACGTCCACGTGTTTCATGTATTTGGTTTTGTCGTGAATCATCTGGAAGTGGCGGGAAGGTTCTGTCAAATACTCCGTGTTGGGTAAACACGGTCGTTGTGCCATTTTACCCCACAAGCAATTTAACATCACTTTGGTAAATGATCGCCTTCCTTCGTTTTTCTCGATGTGGTCTAAAGTGATGCCTTCCTGCTCCCAGTATTTGTCTTTGAATTTTTTTTTTGGTTTTCGGAAGTGTGGCAACAGGAAGGATAGCCGCTGGCTTCTTGTTTCAGTTTCAAAAAGGCATTCACGTAGTCTGCGAAAATGCCTTTTTGAGTCTCGTCGCCCTTGTGGTATTTTTCTGTCTTTTGAAAGTGGTAAATTTCGTACACTTCTAACAGTTGGTATCCCACGTCCAGAGCTTTGAACAATTCCACACTGACCCACGTTCCTGTCAAGGTGCGTTCTTCCTGAGTGTGCTGACAAGGTCGGTCTTGGTTGCACGTTTCGGCACAAATACGGCACAAGGGAAACATCAGTTTTCCTTGGCAATGGTAAGGTAAAACGGGATGGTACAAGTACGTGGGAAGCAAGACTTTACACTTGATCAATCCTTCGTAATGGCGAATGTTGTCCAGGTCAATGTGTTCCGTCAGCAATTGCGGGTGCCCTGCAGGAAAGTGACAATATCTGCACACGTACGGATACAGAGAACACGTGAGGATAGTAAATAGGTGTGTGTTTTATGCATTCTCGTTCGTTGGTGAGGATAGCAAATAAGTGTGTGTTTTATGCATTCTCGTTCGTTGGAGAGAATAGTAAATAGGTGTGTGTTTTATGCATTCTCGTCCGTTGGTGAGGATAGTAAATAGGTGTGTGTTTTATGCATTCTCGCTCGTTGGTGTGGATAGTAAATAGGTGTGTGCTTTATGCATTCTCATTCATTGGTGTGGATAGTATATGTGTGTGTATTTTATGCGTTCTCGTTCGGTTGTTTGGATAAAAAGTATGGTGTGTTTATATGTTCGCGTCCGTTTGTGTGGATAGTAAATATTGTATGTTTTTTCTTTTCTTCCCGTTTGTGTGGATAGTAGATATGGGTGTGTTTTTTCTTCTCTTCTCGTTTGTGTGGATAGTAGATATGGGTGTATTTTTTCTTCTCTTCCCGTTTTGTGTGGATAGTATATATGGTATGTTTATGCGTTCGCGTCCGTTTGTGTGATAGTAAGTATGGTGTGTTTATGCGTTCACGACAAAGACCCTTTTCAGGGCCACTCCACTGCCTCGAAAAGATATTTATTCTTTCTTGCCTAAAATTTTTTTTTTATTCGATTGTATAATTTATATTTAGCTCCCCAAAACATTATTCTCTTACCTAAAAAAATTTGTTAGTCAATTTTATAATTTGTGTATGATAGATTGATGTTCATCAATCTATGGAAAAAAAAAGAGAATATATAAAACATTACTATACTATACTATTCACTGATACGAACACGAATGATTCAAACTTTGTATAGAAATGACACAGGTGGCATGACGTCACGGCACTTGCTATACACAAACACGAAGGCGAATGATTCGTGTTTGTATATAGAAATGACACAGGTGGCATGACGTCACGGTACTTGCTATACACAAACACCAATGCGAATGATTCGTGTTTGTATATAGAAATGACACAGGTGGCATGACGTCACGGTCCTTGCTACATTGTTGCAACTGTCCAGTACCGTGACGTCACCCTACCTGTGCCATTCCTCTTGTCGCTATACAAAATTCCCATTGAGACTATACTACCCCAGGGTGTGCTAGTCGCTATACAAAATTCCCATTGAGGCTATACTACCCCAGGGTGTGCTAGTCGCTATACAAAATTCCCATTCTCCCCAGACAGTCCCAGGGTGATTTTTTGTCCGTATAAATCTTGTCTGTAAACGTGCCCAGGGGGTCTGTAATGTATTTTCCCATTGTCCGTAGTACTTAATGTCATGCAATACCAATACGACCCAAACAAATAATATAAAGAATTATTCATATCTCGAATTACTAAACACGTATATCTATTATAACCAGAGAATTCACAAAGTTGAAACTTAGCGAGGACCGATTTACGAAACTAATCCATGCTGTCATAAAATCTCAGGAACGCTGTACATTATGACGCCTGGTACTAAAAATTGATTAATTTTTCGGTTGAGAAATATCTTCCAGACATGGACTCCTAATAATCAACAAATAATTACTAAAATATAACAAAGATAAGTGGAAACGTAATTACAAATAGCACATACCTATGTTTATTACAATAATTTCCGGGGCCCCTAATGGCCGAGTGGTCTAAAGCGCTCACCGTTCCGGATCACTGCTATCTCACATCTGTCTGCATGGGTTCGAGCCTTAGGTTCGACTAACGTGGGTACGTGAGAAAGCTTGCCAGTAGCTTCTCGTAGGTCGGTGGTTCTTCCCGGGGTTTTCCAGGGTTCTTCCTCCACCAGTTATACTGGCCGCCATTTATAGCCTATCTTGTGCTGAAAAATGGCGTTAAACCCTACAACAACAACAATCATTTCCATAGCCTTAATCGTTTAATATTCATACAGAGAAAAAATTGAAAGTGATTATTAACTTCATACAGACTCTTCAGACCAAGAAAGATAAAATCAAAAGTTGTTTTTAAGACTACAGAGAATGGGCGTTGACAGAACTAGAATAATAATTTAATGGTATCGATTCAACAAAGATTATAGTAGTTGATGCACGGGACACCAATATTACTTGTTTTTAAATAAATTAGATACAATCATAATTAAGGCACTATGCATAAAAATAAACGCAAATTATTTTCTGACATGATTATACGGTTTTGCAAATTCGTTGATATATTGATTAACTAGATGATTGACGTCGTGGCTGCATGCTTTGTTAGATGTCTTGTCGCACTTAATTTATGTACCTGCGTGGGTCCGTGTGTGTGTAGAGAGAGATAGACTTTTCGAGTATTGTTTGAAGTATAAAAGAATTCATAATTATTAACTTCTTTAACTGTATTGCTATAATCGAAATATGTATGCACCAAAAAGTAACTAATTCTGTAGAAGATGTTGTCTTATTTTTTTCCACGCCAATATTGTACATACGGTCTACAGTTACTTTCATATAAATTCACAAAGAAAATTTTCATGAAATGGATTGCACTTCAGTCAGAGTGGAAATGTTGATTTAAGTCTTACTGAGTGCCACTTCAAGGCATGATTCTTCAAACCAGTCATCTCTGATAAACACACCGTACCGAAAACGAGTGGCATGATAGGAGAGATGGTCCTTGATACGCATTGATACTAACACGTTGAATTCTCAATCAACACCATCTCAACCATTCAAAAAGGGATCTCTTAAAAGGGCTTACTTACATTGAATTTGGTAATCAGATTAATAAATACATAATTAAAAATAGGGAAATTTTTTGTATGATAATAATAATAATAATAATAATAATAATAATAATAATTATTATTATTATTATTATTATTATTATTATTTGTCATTGATAGATCGGTTCTTTTTATTTTTATACAAATTAGTAAGTACCAATGTGATTTCAAGCCGAATGCATCTTGGAGCCAACAATGAGACGTTTTTTTTTTTTAAATTTTAATAAGAGACCAGATTACAAATTTTTTTAAAATTGTTTCCAATGTTCACCTATTTTTTTCAACTGAAATAAAATTGTATTACTTATTTTCTCTTAGCTTTTGATTGATAGCATTAAAACAAGTTTTTACGACTCTAGGGTCTTAAATTACGTAACAAGAAAGACCAATCCCGTAAGTTTTGTCTAATTTGAAAATATAATTTATTTCCCTAACATACAGAGTGAAAGAATTGAAAATACATCAGAGTATAGTGAATGAATCCCTAAAATCATAAATGTTCTATCAATTTCAATAGTTCCGAGTGATCCGAATTAGTTTCAAAGGATGCCACTACTGTACTGATGTGTCAACAGCACAGAATAAATTACTGATATAATCCCAAAACGTCCTTAAATGAATTCATGGTAATTCCAATACAGCTATTAATCCAAATGAATTTGAATGAATTGACAGTAATTCCGTTCAGCAATTAATCTAAATGTCTTTGAATTAATGTTGGAGCATTATAATTGTAACAAAAATGATTATTAAATTAAATCAATCAGTACACTCAATGACTCTTCCAAGACCAATAGTACTATTAAGAATGTTAATTCTGCGTAATAGCTCACTTGTAAAAATTGCAGTAAGAGGCTATAAATGAATCAGGTGGTATTTCCAAAAGCTGTATCAGTAACAAAACAATTTGTTCTAACGCCGACCAAAAAGGAACTAGGTCAGTTGGGCCTCTTACATTAGAACTCATGTCCTTTTCGGATCACGTGATGTTTACTGGTACAAATATTACGAGTCAACCTTGAAACTCTTGAATGAAACAATTACCCACTATATATGAAAAAAAATCTTTAAAGTGCGGACTACAATCAAGTAACTTAGCATTTAAAATGTCATTAACTAAATGGCCCTTATAAAAACTATTAAAATTCAAATAAAACACAAAATATATGTAAGGGTGCAAATTTCTGTCGATCTACGAAGAGCACATTAATTTGGGCAGGTGAACAATTAATTAGATTTATGGGACCGTAGCATGTTAAATCGCCATAATGCACGGATTTGCAATGTCTGTGTCATGAGATGAGTGATTCTTAATGAAGCGTTCGTTTATTTAACAGTCAGACAGACTGTAAGGATAGAGTTAACTTCGATCTTGTATCGGAATTGTCAGATTTGAGATTTTCCAGAATCAGTTATTTGGGAATCTCGAGGTCACGCAGACTACAATTTTGGCGCCTAGTTATAAAAGGCGGGAGATATATTTAATCCGGATTGGTTACGCTAAATAAGGAGCGTGATTCCCACACGAAAATTCCTTGGCTTTAATATGTCCCATCACAAAATTTTAGTCAGTCTACGTTTTTCTGCAAGAGAAAACAAATGTAGGAGACTCCGAGTTTGAATTTAGAAGAAATTCACTCGTAAAATAATTATCCAAGAGATCGGATGTCTGGAAAGTCGACGTACACGATTTTGGCGGTAGAAGCGAGCGAAGCTTGAAAGCACAAGGTATTTTGCGCCAGTCTCATGTAATTCGTTGATATCAATATAGCGATTTGTTTGATTTATTTGCTTATATTTGCATGAATTTATTTGTTTAAATTCGTAGATCAATTTTCTTAGTATGAGTACAACTGTGTTGAGTTCATCTATCTGAATCCGTACAATGATATTCTTTATATAAGTTTGACGAATTGTTTGAATGTGTCGTCTTGATTGTTATAGGAAAATATGTATCTAAGAATTTCGTGCTTTACCTTAGTTGATATGAGTTATGAGAATCCGTGTGAGTTCACCGACCTTAGATGATTTCACGTATGATAAAGACTTGAGTGCGTATTGACTGAAATTAACGTTGTTAAACCATGAAGTGAGATTTCATGTATGCTAAAGACTTGAATGTGTGTATTGACTGTAGTTAAGGCATGTAATGAATTTCATTCATTCATTTGTGTAATTGAGACGAGAACAGAACATGTCTCGGGTGATGATAATGTGAGTCAGGTTGAAATAGCCGTTAGGAAGTACATTAATCTTATGAAACTAGGTTGTTTATGGTCTGCCATGTGTAGCTTGACCAGATAGCCTTTGGTATCTGTTTAAATTACGATAGAACGATATCCGACATAACGAGAGGGGAGTAATGATCTATTCCCAGTAGGATATCTGACAGAAGATTTAGGTTGCTTCTTTGTTTATTTGGCAGGTGAAATAGCTCCACGGGACGTATCTACGTACCTACCTATCGAAGTATCTACGTATCTACGTACTTACGTATCCACCTACCCACACAAAGTTCGAGATCCGAAAGAGGCGAGACAATAGAGAGTTTGGAGAAGAGAAAAGAAAAACGAAAAGGACCATGAAGGACAGTCACAGTGAAGTTGGAATGAACTGGAAATAATCAGGTTATGAAGTTGTACAAGGCAATGACTTCGATTGTTCACTCGATTCTATGATGAACTAATTCTATCATTTAAAATAGATCGGCTATTTATATAAGTATATTTGTGTTTGAAATTCGTTGAATGATTTATTTCAAAAAGAAGTGTATGTTCCTAATGTAATGCATTATCACGGTTGTTCATGTAATTGATTAAATTGTTATTTTCATGTACGTGGGCTCGTGTCATTCTGTTTTATATATCTGCTCAGATCTCTATCTATTCCACCTATAAGTTTCACACTTTATATTAATATTTACTCGATCCGGGCAATAACACCGAAGGTGATCACTCCCTAGATAACGATAACCCAATTTCCACTACAACCCACCCCCAACAAAGTGGGGGCTTCGTAGCAATACAAATTTTACGAAAAATGTGTTTCGTAAACTCTTAGCAATGCTCTGTTCCATGGCCAGAAGAAAGAGAGAGAGAGAAGAGAGGAATTCAGTCTCTCTTAAAGAAGGTGTTACTCATAATGGTGTAGATACGGCTACATCTGGGGAAGCTCTGGCAATGCAAGAGATACACGGGATCCTGTAAGAGATAGACAAGTCTCTCTGATTCTGGGACTAACGAACTTTATTGATATAGATAGATATATAAAGCTACATTCTAGAGATACAACTTATAAACCTTTACATTGAAAAATACATAAAATACATATTGAATACTTTTCCTTCGATCTTACCAACTTCGTACGTTTGTGTAATTTCTGCATTTTAGAATATAATAGAAATAATTAGATATCACTTGAATTCAAAGAGCATAAAATTCAATAGTTGCGATTAATGCAACAATCAGTTTTGCTAAATGTAAATTAAAATACTGATTTGAAATAGATTACTAAACCTTATTCTTTATCACTTAAAGAATATTTTATTCCCAAACTAAATCTCAGACATGAGGTTGGTAGCGAATTCATCTTTCACCATAATAATTATCACAAATACCAATGAATATAAATTCTTAAAAACAATTAAATATTCCATTACATTATAATATTAAAATAAAAAGAGAACTTACTACGAAAGTTACCACAGAAATCTTTAACTTTTAAGGGTACTTATTCATTAAGAAATTTACGAACACAAACGATTCTTACCTGTAAGAGATAGACAAGTCTCTCTGATTCTGGGACTAACGAACTGAAGATACACGCAGCTTCGGCGCTATTTATGCTGCCTCAAGGTACCCCTGGCCATATTTGGTAAAGAAGTTGGTACCAAGTGTATCATGCAAGCAGCGCGTGTACCGTCCCAAACCAGAAAGAGGCCCCAGTCTATCCTGATGGAATCGAACGTGTTCATTGCGTCATAATCCGCCTAATCAGCATTTTATTCGTCTCAGGAAAACGGTTGAACCCTAACTTACTAAGTCAGAAAGAACGTTAAGAATTTTTACCACTGAGTGTTGTTTCTGCTGAGTTAGCATACGCATGTATAATACGGGAGAGAATATTTGTACTTGTTTGTAAAGGAAGCAATCTTTATCAAAATAGAATATAGTTATAGAAGGCAAATAAAGTTAATTTCCATATTTTTTGTGGAAATTCTTCCCAATGTAATTTAATGAAAAATTAATCCAATGAAAAATTAGTTTTAATACAATTTTAGAGAGAATTTCAATGTTATTATTTTTACTAAAAAATTCTATCCTAATATAGATATACATAAAGTCCAGTGAAATATTATGCTTGGAGATAAGAGATAATTAATTTACTTGGGATTCACCTTTTTACCATCTCAGTTAATATCAGTGTGTTCTCACGGTGTTACTGGCAGTAATTCTGGACAAAAATGTGCATCATTTGGTGCGCATATTTTCTCTTTGAAAGAAAGTTTCGAAAACATAAGCCGAGACTGCTTTCAACTTGAATCCCTGTATCCAATAAAAAGAGATTACTTATTTCTCACTGTTCTTCCCCATCTACACTAATATTATCTCAAAGTAAAGATGACACCGAAGTTATTTTTATCTAAATGCCTTATTTATCATATTTGCATCATAGATTTGCTCCCCTTCAAATATAAAAATGTCAGGGACACGTGTTAACTAAGAAGAAATAAATGTAGCAAATATAAAGTAAAACAGTGAAATAGCTCTATGAGAATACATCATTCATCCCATTGCTTATCGGAAGGCTCTTACTCTATAAACTCCAATTAATTCATGTACCGCAATAAATGAGACTACTTGTTTCTCACTTGAGAAAGAAAGAACTATAATAATCTAGTATGCTTATTTCGTTGTGGTCGTAAGTCAAGTATGTTGACTTACATCGCTCAGTCAATACTATCTTAGATATAGGGCTGTGAATACTTGATATTACATCACAGGGTTCTTTTTGTGTATTAAAAGATGTCTCCTTAATGTGTTTAATCACAAGGACTGAATACAAAAACTTTTATTTTCTATGATCCTTATCCATTCTATCTGAATCAGCGTAGTCTCATTCAAGGGAGGTAATGCAATCGGAATTTTTGGATACTAACTCTCAATGTCGGAGTCGTTGTATCGGAGCTGTTGTACAAATCCCACCCCTAACAAAAAACACGAAAACTCCCAAACTAAACAATAAACATTTTGCTAAATTAATATTTTCTCCTTTTGAAGGCTTGACCATTCAGATTTTCTGTAATTTATGCTTTAAGTATTTAATAAATCCCACCCCCTTAAGAAATAAGGGAGTGAAATAATCTGAATGAAAAACATACCGCACAAACGCGCATTCTAAATGTCGAACTCCATAATGCGTTTGTAATAGAGAAAAAGCTGTGAATTCTTCATATTACTGTATGGGGTTCACCTTGTATAAATTCATTTATAGTCAATGCACCTGGCTACAAAAGAAATAAGCATACAAATTAATTACATAGTTTCTATCTTTACTAAGGACCTAATTCTGATTACGATTTCGGGAATATGATTGTAATAAAGGGTAGATTTATCTGAAAGCGAAGGCACATCGATAATGAAAGTATGTGAAGGTGGGTGGATGAAGCAGATATATGCTTATTACCATACATATAATCATCAAGTTGAATATACTTATTTGTTATTTAAAAAAAAAAACAACGTCCACGCCAAAACAGAGACAATAGTCAACAATGATGTTACCGGGTATTAATTTTGCTAAAGTTGATAGTCACAGTGATGGATCGAGAGAGAGAGAGAGAGAGAGAGAGAGAGAGAGAGAGAGAGAGAGAGAGAGAGAGAGAGAGAGAGACTCTTGTTGAGACTAGAAGTGTGTTGTCATCCGAGGTTCTACGCTATCATTCAAAATCAATATCGAAGCAAACACACCATGCATGTTTAAAACTGAATATAAATAAATTTCTGAAGGCTACATAATTATAAATACTCTTTTTCTAATGCTTGTAATTAACTATCCGTACCTCTTCATTTTTTAAAACGACAGGAAGAATAAATGTAAACAATTTCCCATCTCCATGTTTGCATAGTTATTAACACCCAGCATGGTTTATGGATTAAAAATCCTGCGATCTAATTTTTGCTATGCGTACAGATTAAGACTTCAAAAGAAGCTGTAATTTAAATCTGAGCGGACTGAAATTTCATGCTTTGTTAAATGAATGATTTGAATTAGTTGTGGAAAGTTTCATCGCATTTTAGCAAGCACGCTACATCCTTATTGCCTTATTCAATGAAAGTGCATTTAATTTTTGAATGTTTAACTTCCATTTTATATTTTATTTACTCTTCAAAACCATGAACGACGAATAAAAAATATAGTTGATACTCTTTGACAATCGTAGAATTCAAGTTTTAGCCGGAATTAGAACAATGGGCAAACAGTTTGTGCGTATTCACCGTTGCATCAATGTTTATTTTGCATTTCAGCAGGTGCTCCCTTCTTCCTGACCAATTAGCAACTGCGAATATTGTGACGTCATGGAGTAGACAAATGGCGGAAAGCAGATATTGTGAATCAGGTAACCGAGCTGTAGTTTGATTGTGCAACGATCCACTGGCTTAAAACTGGAGATTAGATGTATTATCATGCTTTAGTGTTAGATGCATATGGATGCAAATGAGCTATGGTTTGATAAAAGCTCAGTAATTGTCAATTTATTGTGATTTCTGGCAAAGATAGTCTTGGATCTCTTGTGGATAAGAATGAAAAAGGGTTGGTGGGTATTTCTATGTGGTATGAATGGTTGATGTTTTAAAAGTTTATATGTTGATCTCGGACTTGGCTATTGACGATATGTAAAGAACGATTAAAAATACAATTAAAGGTGAATTGTGTTTGATATGTCTTTTTTAAAGATAAACTTTTAATCGTTCATTAGATCCTTGGTTCGTTGCGTAACATGTTTCCGAGGATAAAACTTGACTGCTTGCTTTGAGTTCAAACGATGAATTTGTTATTTTCAGTAATATAGCTACTAATATTTCCAGTATTATACACGTTGAATCAATTGTTGAATTACAGTGTTTTATACAATTTCATTTTGTTACGTTCAGCTGTCCTTTCCGAAATTGTGTTAGATATTTTGAACATTTATGTGGGAGTTCAGAGCTCATCCTTCTATTGAAATGTTAGAATGTACCCAAACCACACATTAGTGACATATGGTAACTATTTACTCTCAAGAAGGCATTAAAACATTGTCTGCCTTGAATATGCCACCCCTCAAAGACAAACATATACTTGAATTATTAATCTTGTAAGTTTTCCTTATAGTAAATAACATACATTGCAAGCAGTGATTATCCATAGCTATTGATAAAATTGGCAGGGCTTTTAATGATCAGTTTCCACTTTTCAGTAACATTTGAATCTAGTCAGTAAAGTTTAATTTGTGCATGTTCACAGCAAGATGACATGACTTGTGTAACATCCAGCAAAACCTGCACCAAAGATCTGTCCACTGCATATTTGCTATTGTTCAACCATCCCTGGTGCAGTTGGTAAAATATTTTCAATTAGATAATGAATAAAAGTGTCTTTTCTAAACTGCAAAATGTGCTTTGATTATGATTGAAGTCAATTACATGATAATTTTCAGCATTGGCATTATTGAAGAGTGATACAATGTTCATTACTTGTAGCAAAAAAGAGGCCCTGTTTGAGTGGTTTGAAATGCTCGACTTTACTAATTACTGGCATCTCACCTCTGTCAGTGTAGGTTAGAGTCTCAGGCTCTGCCAATGTGGGTATGTGAGAAAGCTTGCCATAGAGCTACCCATGGGTCATTGGTTCTTACTGGGGCTTTCACAGTTTCTTCCTCCACCAATTATACTTGCTGGCATGTATAGTCAATCGGGCACAGAGAAATGGCATTAAATCCCCAAAATAATAACAACAGAATAGCAAAACAAATGCATGAGACTTCACTCGCTCATTTTAAAAGTTTCTAAATATCGCTGTAATTTTTAGAGTCTCGCATCCTGGAGAAAACACTGACCAATTTGCCATAGATGTGCATGAATTACATTTTATCGATTTTATTCTATCTTATTTCATTTCCACCAGTAGGAAATTATCACATTCTAATGGATTGATATTTCATCTTGTATTGTTCTTTTCAGTGTACTGAGAATTTTGTTTGAAAGAACATGTAACAAAATATATCATTCTTGATATATAAAGGTTTCATTAACCATATTTGAGATGGTTTTATTTATGTTTAAAAAAATATGCCTATTTTGGGGATATGTTTTGTAAGAAAAATGGGATCCACACCTGCAAATATACTGCAGATAGATTCATGAGTTACATTGGCATGCTAAAATGAGGGATTGTGTATCTATTTTTGTTCTGTTTTGTGGGGTTTAACACAATTTTTCAGCACATTATTGGCTATACATGGTAGCCAGTATATTTGGTGGAGGAAGAACTTGGAATGACACAGGCAGAACCACTGACACTGGAATCTACAGGAAAGCATTTGCACATACACACATTGGTTGAGCTTGAGATTCAAACTCATACAGACAGACAGAAGTGATATGTTTGAGTGATCTGTAAAGGCAAGCACCTTAGACCACATAGTCCCCTAATGTGTTTGAGTCTCTTGCTTTCTTTATGAGCCAGTTCAGGGGAAAACTGACCTTATGAGATAAAATTCCGATATTTATGTTTTTGCATTTTCTGATAGAGTAGTGTTTCAAGACCATAACAATACAAATTTTAGCACCATAGTGTGTCATTTTGTTTCCATGGGCTTGAGAGGAAATGTATACCATTTTCAGAGTGCAGTGTTGTGAAGTTAAGGCACTATTGCACAAACTGTAACAGAATAATTGAATTGGTTATAGGAAGAAAGCCATCTGCATTTTCGCAATAAAGCTTATATCATGGTGTGAAATGATGTTTAATTATTAAATTACTGAGAAATTTTAGTTATCAAGGTTCAGTATTTATGATCGAGTTTTTATTTTTGACACCTATATTTTATTTGTGTTATGGATGAAATATTGGAGTTGTGACATTCTTCTGTGAAATGATTTTGTTTTCAAATTAATCAAAAATGGCAATACTCATGTGATGATGGTCTCAATGCTATAGAATAAGATAAAGTTTCTCAATCCTCCAAGGGTCATGGACATGTGATGTCATGATAGCAAGGCCTGTCAAATCCTGTCACATTCTTTAACAAATTCTCTTGATGATTTCTGCTCAGCCCTGCTGTGGGGGTTCTGTATGTTGTTGGGGTAGGGTTTTCCCAATATTTTAATTAAACTATTATAGAAGCCCCACCCAGGCTAGATTCTGTTGGAAGTTAAATTTAGTGATAGATAAATGTAAAGCTCCGAGCCCCCAGTCAGCAATGCCAATGGTTAAATGGTTAAATGTACAAAAAGGTTGAAATTCAATGAATATCAATTTAATAACAATTCATTAATCAAATGCTTCAAATTTCCAATTACACTCTTTCTGCTTGACACTTTAATAACCTATTGCATCACTTGATTAGCAGTGTGAGATCGATTTCCACCTGTCCTTGTATTCTACTCATCTGTAGTATTCTTCTCTCTCCTACTTCTCCCAATTCCTTCTCCTCTTTCTCCCCGACCTTCTCCAAATTCCTTCTCCTCCTCCTCGACTTCTCTATACTCCTTCTCCTCCACTTTCTCCTCCACCTTCTCTCCACCGACTAGACATCTATTGTCTTAGACTGTTCGACTAGTCTCAATTCCGTCTCCACCTCTTGGAGACTTGGGACTCAATTGAACCAGAAGTTCTCTGTCCCCTAAAAAGCTTCCTGTGAAAACACAAGGATGGTACAATGTTTTTCCTTAGCTCTCTTATCTCACACTGCACACAGCCTATCATCAGATAACGGCTATTAAATTTCTTCGGTCACACATTCATTCACATCGAGATACTCATATGTGCTTGTATGGTAAAATAAACGTCATAATACAGCACGGTATCAGTTACTTCTTATGCATACAGCAATAAGTTGCATCACATCAGTACATATTCCTAATCCTGTTATACTAAACAATATCACAATAATCAGATGCATTTCTTTACCTTACACTCATACAAAGTACACAAATATTCAGATATCCATACTCTGAGATATGCATATGTCCATAGTAACTAATCTTACAGTCTTCAACCATTTTCCAAATTCACAACTCAAGCATGTGTAAATTCTAACATAATGCACTGGTTTACTACGAATTAACCAAATAGCGAATTACAAAATTAATTCTGACCACAAGCTAACAATCTACATAATTCTCTACGTAAAACTCAAGCCCATTTCTCAAATACGCATGTAAATGAAACACTACAAAGATAATTCTACATAATAAACGATCCTAGTAATTAAGTATACATACTACAAATTATTACAATTATGATGCCGTAATATCGTGCAAAATTGAATAAATAACTTACTGACCATTTCAAAGCTTTGTCTTTTCTTAGAATCTACCTCTAAGTTTTACCGCCAAATTATGAGTGGCTGTCTTGGAGTAACCCTATTGCTCAGCAATCTGTCAAGGCGAAACTAACTTTTCATTTACAAGTTGTAAGGTATAATTCACGTTGAATTGTAATCACGCCCTCTATCTAAATTTTTGATTGGACATCGCTGTGGACTGATCCAATCAAACTTGGTGGACAATGTCCTTCTCGCTGTCTGCCAAGGTGGGGACGGATGAGAACAAGCCCTGCTCACCCAGCGGGCTTCTCTCTGATCTTAGGACTAATCTTTAAAACCTAGGTGTGATAACTACAAGCCATTGATTAGATGGTGCGATCTATCGCCTGTGCCGATTCAAGATTCCTGTCTCCGGCAGGTCACATAACCTTGCGTAAGAGTTTAACACTTGCCTGCGGCAATCTTTACACATCAAACACAACGCTGCAGTAATATTATAGCTGGGGCTTAGCAAACATGACACCTGCACTTTACATCAGGTCTGGATGCTTGTTGATCTTGGTTGTCTATCCCAGTACTTTTATAATATTGACTGTGATCTCCTCCTTATCTGAAGCTTTCTTCCCAAACACTACACCCTCTATGTCAGCCATTACTCAGAAACACTGGTTTTGTCTGCACACCCCCAACCCCACACAGAGTGCATGACTAGGTACTAATGTCACATTACTTATGAAGTTATGTTATTTATATGTTGAGACAATAAAAGCAACAAACTGTTAACTTTTGCGCATAGGCAAAATAATGCAAATGGTTATTCTGTCCAGTAACATTTGCCAGAGAGTAATTAAACAGCATTTTTTATCCTTCCTTGTGAATAATTTCAGCATCTTTATATTGGACTGTAGGCATTATGATACATTGTTGTAATGTACAAAGATGACCTATAATTTGGTTGGCTCCTTACTTGATGAAACTGTAGCAAGCCATGCTGTAGTGTGACTTGACAGCTACCAATTGAAAATATGAAGTGCTGGGAAAGTGATATTCAGCAGCAATTCACATTGAGAATGTATGGTATTTGGATGTGAATTCCTTGTGCATAAGTAAACATTCCCTTCTAGAATTTATTTTGAACTTTTGCTAACACAAACATAAGTGCAGCATTGTTTTCACTGAAGATTTCATCATTTCTTATTTTTATTTTATATTTCCTGCCAAAACTAATAAAATCAGTAAGGCATTTCTGTCAGTGAAAAATTCATTGCCTAATGCTTCTCAAAATGTAAGTACATTCTTTGCAATAAACTTGCGATGCACTGAGTTCCGTCTGAAATCATCGATGATGGTCTTTTTATCTTTACTTCCTTTGGGTTTTATGGACACCATGCAGGGAACTTTATTTTGCCAAAAAATGAAAAAACGAGGGTCATTAGTACAAGTGTGCAGCCTATAATGAACTGGAGTTGTTCAGAACTGGGTTTGGTCTGGAAATAAATGTGCAGCCCCCTTTAAGCTTGAAATAATATTCTTACTCTGATTTGTAGGGGAAAACTAATTATATCTATCAAATTAATTAGAAATAATTTTTGTCCGTAAAAAAAATATCCTGGTTTATAAAAGGCCCCCTCCCCCCAAATATTAAATGGTCATTCTGTGCGGTTCCTAACTCTCTGGTAAGATAGCAATACTTGCTGTGTATACTTTTTATGCCTGTTATGAAATTTGCCAAGTTGAATTAAGTTGACATTGCATCTGAATTGTCCATTATACTTGGTGGAATTTTATTGATTTATGCCTTATAAACCATGTATTAAACAGTGGTGTGGGATCTACTGTTCACACAAAGCTTTCTGGCTTTTGAATATTTAATGGCACATGTAAGAATTCATTTACAGGCTGATATTGACCTGTTTTACAAGCCATTCACCTGCAGTATATATGTGCTTCCTGTCATGGATAATACTGGAGATTTCACTCCAGATTGAGAATTCTCCAAATTTGAGGTAGCTTTCACAAGGCTGTAGGTGGCAGTAATAAGGTTGTCTAGGGCCGTGATTTAAACTCCTGGAACAAAGCTGTAAGGGCTGTGACTGTTAAATCAATGTGTGGATTAACTAGATGTTCTATTAATGAATTATATGATACTGTTTGTTATAATTCCGTCTTTATGTGTTTTATTACATTCTTTAGTCACTCTTGTTTTCAGTATGTGATTTAGATGCAATAAGAAAGGGTTTTATTGTGCATATGATGCTTTACAAAATGTTTTATTGTGTGTGTGTTGCTATAAGTGTTATATTGTGTATGTGTTACTTTTCAAAATGTTTTATTGTGTATGTGATGCCATACAGTGTTGTATTGTTTATGTATTGCTTTACAAAATGTTTTATTGTGTATGTGTTGCCATACAGAGTGTTATACTGTGTATTGCAAAATGTTTTATTGTGTATGTGTTGCCATACAGAGTGTTATACTGTGTATTGCAAAATGTTTTATTGTGTATGTGTTGCCATGCAAAGTGTTATATTGTGTGTGTTGCTTTACAGTGTTTTATTGTGTATGTGTTGCCTTACAGAGTGTTATATTTTGTGTATGTGCTGAAGTTTTTTTTATATCTTTATGTATTTCTATACAAAGTGTTTTATTGTGTGTTGCTATACAAAATGTTGTATTGTGTATATGTTGCTTTAGTGTTTTATTGTGTATTTATTTGCTATACATTGTTTAATTGTGTACCAGTATATATGGTTATGCAGTGTTTTATTGTGTGTGTTGTTATACAAAATGTTTTGTTGTGTGTGTGTTGCCATACAGAGTGTTATATTGTGTGTGTGTTGTTATACAAAATGTTTTATTGTGTGTGTTGTTATACAAAATGTTTTATTGTGTGTGTGTGTTGTTATACAAAATGTTTTATTGTGTGTGTGTTGTTATACAAAATGTTTTATATTTTGTATGTGTTATATAAAATGTTTTATTGTGTGTGTGTTGTTATACAAAATGTTTTATATATTGTATGTGTTATACAAAATGTTTTATTGTGTGTGTGTGTTGTTATACAAAATGTTTTATATATTGTATGTGTTATACAAAATGTTTTATATATTGTATGTGTTACACAAAATGTTTTATTGTGTGTGTGTTGTTATACAAAATGTTTTATATATTGTATGTGTTATACAAAATGTTTTATATATTGTATGTGTTATACAAAATGTTTTATTGTGTGTGTGTTGTTATACAAAATGTTTTATATTTTGTATGTGTTGTACAAAATGTTTTATTATGGATGTGTTTTACAGTGTTTCATTGTGTGTGTATTGCTATACCAAGTAAATCATTCACGGATTAACTTTGTTTTTATGCATAATATGATTTTTTCTGTTTTCAGACTAACAATGTGATGGTGCTGCAGAGGATGGTGAGTGTCTTGTTTGGAATTCTGTATTTGACATTGACTCATGTAAAGACACATTGTTTGGAATTCTGTAGTTGACATTGACTCATGTAAAGACACATTGTTTGGAATTCTGTATTTGACATTGACTCATGTAAAGACACATTGTTTGGAATTCTGTATTTGACATTGACTCATGTAAAGACACATTGTTTGGAATTCTGTATTTGACATTGACTCATGTAAAGACATTGTTTGGAATTCTGTATTTGACATTGACTCATGTAAAGACACATTGTTTGGAATTCTGTATTTGACATTGACTCATGTAAAGACATTGTTTGGAATTCTGTATTTGACATTGACTCATGTAAAGACACATTGTTTGGAATTCTGTATTTGACATTGACTCATGTAAAGACATTGTTTGGAATTCTGTATTTGACATTGACTCATGTAAAGACATTGTTTGGAATTCTGTATTTGACATTGACTCATGTAAACACACTTTGTTTGGAATTCTGTATTTGACATTGACTCGTGTAAAGACACATTGTTTGGAATTCTGTATTTGACATTGACTCATGTAAAGACACATTGTTTGGAATTCTGTATTTGACATTGACTCATAAACACACTTTGTTTAGCATTCTGTATTTGACATTGACTCATATAAACACACTTTGTTTAGCATTCTGTATTTGACATTGACTCGTATAAACACACTTTGTTTGGAATTCTGTATTTGACATTGACTCATAAACACACTTTGTTTAGCATTCTGTATTTGACATTGACTCATATAAACGCACTTTAGCATTCTGTATTTGACATTATACTCATGCATGCCCCAATAAACACACACCTCTTTTTCTGTGAAAACTACTTAAAAAAATCCAGTGCCAGGTGCACATCTTGGTTCCAGCATGGCTCATGGAAGGGGATTTAGGTACTGGCTATTTAAATTTTATGATTTTCTTTCAAAAAAGAATAATTTGTTTTGTCTGAAAAAAACATTTTGGATAGAATTAGTTGTTTTACTCTACAAATCAAAGCATGAGTATTTATTTAGAACTGTTTACCTCCCCCACCCCAAAAGACTTGCAAATAAAAATGGTCGGTCTTTTATCATCTTACATGCCATGTGTCTCATTAATGCTTAACTTTTGTTTAATCATCTCAAAAATGGATCATACTTATGCGGTATTTAGTGTGACCTAGCTGGGCAGGGGAGAACTGATTTCCTTAGTGGAGACCTCTCAATCACATAAGGGAGCTAACCCTTCTGGCATGGACATACAAATGATAGGGAAATGGTTTTTGGCTTGGTATGCACTAATTATACTTGTTTTTTTGTTTGTATTATTTGTCTTTTCATCACTGACCATTTGCATCAGGTGGTTATTTAGTTGGTTTGCACCAGAGAAAATGGCAAACCAGACTTTCAATGGGCAGCTTGTTTACCCTACAAATACTGACATTGGAATTTAACTTGTAATATCATTGTCAGCATTTTTGATACTAGCACCTTCCTGGTGTCTTGCACTGATAATTTTGATGTTTAATCCCAAAAACATCAAAGGTGCTGATCCTTGTGGCCAGTTAAAAACTCGGCAAGCTTTTCAAAATCAAATCAGTAGGTAAGAAATGATATTAAGTTTAGACTTTAATTTAAAAAATTTATAGAATTTGTAACTTGTATACGATATGTATATGATGGTTTTTCAGCAGGTAAAATATAAATCCTGAGTATTATAGCAAAAAATGTTTAGTTTTAAGATAAACTCGTCAAGAATATGTCATGGCCTTTTTGTCTGTTGTCATTTGTACAAATTTATCAATACTCCTCCAAAGCCATTGGGAGATTTGGCACAAAACTTGACACACATATCCATCCAATGGTATAGATGGTCATACATGAAAATGCCCTTCAGACAGCAAATATGGCCATAATGGCAGTAATTTTAAAATGTTTATCATGCTACTAACATAGCTGCCAACCCTCACGATTTTGGCATGAATTTCACTACTTTCTACAGCGATTCACGGATTCATGCCGCATGCAGAAAAATCACGAATTCCCCAATTCTCAATTATTTTAAATTTTCCCGTTAAGTGCTAGTTGCGATGATAGTAGAATTATAACCAATTCCTACGGTTGGCCCTGTAGCACACATTTTAGCGTATTTTAATCTCTAAGATTAGTTTTACAAATGCTTTTGAAAGAAACCGGGGCCTAACCGAAATTTTTCTTGGCGTATGAGCTGCCAACACTGATTTGAATTACTGTTCGGCATCGCATCTTCAAAATGTCTTCACCACCAAGGAAAAATAAATGTGAAGTTTGGTTTGGAATATTCCTAAACTTGGCCGTGCATTCAGCAATCAAATACTGATATACATCCACAAGGGCTCGTATTGTTGCTTACAATTGACCTGTCATATATATACTGTATAATATGTAGATATTATATAGTACATGTATGACAGGTAAATTGTAGGCAATGATACAAGCAATTATATAGTACATGTATGACAGGTAAATTGTAAGCAACGATACAAGCTATTATATAGTACATGTATGACAGGTAAATTGTAAGCAATGATTCAAGCTATTATATAGTACATGGATGATGGGTAAATTGTAAGCAACAATATGAGCCCCTGTGTATATATCATGCTTTTTGCACACAGTGTGCCACAAATTTTAGTACTGGGCATTGTGGCAGGGATGATGTGAGGAAGCATATTGGTAGCAGAAAGCATATTGAGGTTGGGAAACTACATGAAGACAGCATTTTTGAGATTGAAAGATTAGCATATATTGTAATTTGCTCGAGTTCAGTTTTTCGCTCATACACCGACACCACTAATCGTTCATCGTTCGACGTTTCATCTTCTGGATACCATTTCATAATTAAGCTACACTGCAGTTAAAATGTTTTCACCTCCAAAGAAAAAGATCTTTATTCCACAAAAAGTGAAGTATAGATTGGAGAACACCTGAATTTAGCCTAGCATTCAGCCATCAAACATCGATGTACATCATGTTTTTCGCATAGTAGTGTGCAGCGAATTTTTTAATTGGGAATGTGCACAAGGGCTGGTATTGTTGCTTACAATCTACCTGTCATACATGTACCATGTACTAATATTATTATATAGTACATGTATGACAGATAAATTGTAAGCAGCGATACGAGCCCCTGTGGCATGTGGCAGAATGATGTGAAAAGCACATGCTATAGCACCTGGAGCAGATTTCAGTTTTAGAGTACTTTAAGCCACCTACTGGAGTTCTGCATGCTACCAGTGCTGAAACATTGTTTGTGAGTTTTCTTGTTCAACGTAACCGTCTTTCTCAGTTGGAGCTCATCAACAGTGTCAGTGAAAGATTATTTTCTATTTTGAGGAAAAAGAAGACAAGCTGTAGTGCCACCTTAGGTGCTCAAAATTTGCAACAATTTTAGTCACCAAGATTAACCAGCAGGCAAGAAGCCTGAACTGTTTTAAAAACAAATTTACCATGTCCTGATTGAGGAAGTTCAAGACTGCCACAGCATCATATTTTGACAAATAGCGTGAAGTTTGTGAATATCAGTAAATTTGGCTGAAAATAAAGTAGTACATGTAGTCACTGTAAACAATATGTTTTAATTTTATTTTGGAATTTTCATATAATGCAGTACTGACCATTGAGGTGGATGGAGTTAGTGTCATGATATAATTTTTCACTAATTGTATTCAAAATTCACTAATTTTTATCCCACTTTTCACTGATTGATAGTTTGGAGGGTTGGTAGCTCTGTACTAAACTAACGACCATATCACCAGTGGGTTTTTGCTAAACCAGTGATGATAATGTTTCTGTTTTAAAGTGAAAAGTGACTTTTTTCTTGCCCTGAATCTGATTTTCCTCTAAATGGTTCATTTTTTCTATCTTCTCTGACCCAGTTTTTAAATAACAATCTGTCCCGCCCCATTACACAATATTTTAATTGTATAAAGAGAATCCTTGTAATAGTATTCTGTCCATATGTTATTTAACAGATGATCATTTGTAAAGAGAATTCTGATTGGTCAAAAGCTTCTGCTTGTCCAATGAATCTTTGCAAAACAGAAACTGATTGAAGTATGAATGCTTGCCAAACATGTTGTGCAAAGTATCAAGACTTGGACACAGAAAGTTTTGGACAAAGGTTTGAAAAATGTAATGTGAATGACTTGAATGCAGAGTTGATGGGATTGTAGCATTTTGTAAGAAAACTGAATACTAGAGAGCTAGCATTTTGTGATCTTACCAAAAAAATTGTCAGACATGTTATAATTGAGAACAAATTGGACTCGTATGATTTTGGAAGTTAGAAGATTCCATACGGGTTCCCTTCCAAAATATAGGTAGGGACAGTATATAGACCGTCGGCAGCCAACTGATGATATTGTTTGCAGATACCCATGTCTGTAAAAGATGGTTATGTCTTTACTGAGTTGTTTTCATGGCCCACAAATAGACTCACCCTTCTGTGTCATGGAAGATATTTATAAATTCCAAAATTCAGGGGGGATAAGCGTGGAAACCTACATCTTGGTACAGAACATTAAATATTGTCTGAAGGCATCAGGAAAAGTGTGATATAGTATTTCAGGAAAGATTTCTTACACAAGAGGGCAGATGCAACCCTGCAAATGTGTGCACTGCCTGTCAACAATACAAGAAGGGGCTTAAAAAGGACAAAAACTCCTTGAGAATTAAAAGAAAGAATTGAACCATTTTGCAGACAAAATTAGTGCATACATAAAGGAAAGCAAATGAAATCTTTTTCCAAGGCTGCAATTTGCAGTACTAGCACATCACTATTGACAGGTTGTGTCCAGTGGGGGAAAAAGATGTGAACTTATGTGAATATTTGTATATAATTGATGTATATATTTAAAAAGGTCTGTCATGAAACCCAAAAAAAAAGTTTGTCATGAGAAGAGAAAAGTGTGGTATACATTTCAGATGTGCTTCAAAATTAACAATTTATTGTGACTGAATTATTGTGTGAACACTGGCATGCATATGTAATAACTTTAGCACTAATATTATTACTGGCATGCATATGTAATAACTTTAGCACTAATATTATTACTGGCATGCATATGTAATAACTTTAGCGCTAATATTATTACTGGCATGCATATGTAATAACTTTAGCACTAATATTATTACTGGCATGCATATGTAATAACTTTAGCACTAATATTATTACTGGCATGCATATGTAATAACTTTAGCGCTAATATTATTGAAGAACAAGATGTGACAATGAACACTGGAAACTTCTTCAGGTACTTGTATTGTTTAAAGTTGGATAAATTTATTATTTTTCAAATAATTCATTTTGTTGGAAGAAGCAGGATTATTGCAAAATATTATTGTAATAAAGGCCATTAGGAGTGGTCTTGCATGCTCACAAAACCTAAATGCATTTTTGATCGGGGACCTTTGGCCTTAAAGACCCCATTGGGGGACCCACCCACCCCGGCCCCCCTGACATTTTCAGGTGTTTCTTAAAAATTTGTTTTACAGTAAAGAACCAAAATCATGTCTCCTAAGTGGATTCTTATGTTCAGTTGGCCCAAATGAAAATTTTACTGATCTGACAACCAATAGTGTAACCATGGTGGCCATTTTTGAAAATCTTGTTATCACTAATTCTCCTCAACAGAGGGTTGTATGGACATCAGGGTTACTCAAAAATACTTTTTTTTAGTTGTGCTATTGTGACATGAAGTATTGCTTCCATGGCAACCATTTTGAAAATTTTGTTATCACTAGTCATACTAAATGGATTGTCTTAGTAATATTGGGTTTTCACTAAAAGACTTCATTGGATGTCTGGTTGGTTCTGAATGAAAATGGCACCAATATGGCCACCACACCAGCCATCTTGAAAATCATGTGACTGGATGGTCATGCAAACACTAGGTTTTCACCAAAAGACTTAATGGGATGTGTATGTAGGTGGTCCAGAATGAAAATCCTGCAGATTCTCCTTTTACAAATTGCAACTAAGTTTACAATACTGTAAAATATTTAGTTAGATTGTTGCATTGACCCAGCTTTATACTTTTATATTTGAGCCCCCTTCTGCAGAAGATAATGAAAAATCAGCATTGTTGTCATTGTTGCCTGTTATATTTCTTGCAACTTCAACAGTGATCCCATACTCAGTCTTCAAAAACCTTTTATTACTAAAAATTGTAATTGTAGTGGTCTACTTTCACAACACTAAAAAGTTTGTTGTATTGATGCATTGACTTGAGTCTTGTAATTTTCATCTGGATCCTTCAGAAGCTAGTCAGAAGGTTGCTCATTGTAATTGTGCTTTTCAGGGAAACCAAAAACGTGGACTTTATGATAATCAAGGTTGCCTGTTTAGTGAGGTAGCCTTAATACAAAATGTATTTTCATCCCAATATGGGCCCACAACTGTACCCATGTTTTATGAGGGAACATGTTACCTATAGTATTTATTCTCCTCCTCCCCATTGACCACCCCCAACCCTTTTCTGATTATTACAGCCAGTGACTCATACTCTGATACACATATTAGGAGGCAGGTTGAACTAATTGGGCCATGGATTGAAACCTAATAACGTTCACATGATGGATTCCCTCACCTCTAATTGCAAGAGAATCTCTTGCTTGACAATTACTCTTGCTGTCATTCCATTATCCAAATGAATTAAACTCTCTCAGTTGCAAGATATCAAGGGCAAAAAGAAGGAGGGGTCAAACTTGGGTGATATATGGGAATCCACTACAGTAATGACAGCTAATCATGTGTGTACATGGGAATATTGATTTCAGGAAAATGGATATGGCTTCAGTCTGATGGGAATAAAGAAAACACAATTTCTGTTAATATTTTCCAACAATAATTTCTTTTGCGTGAAGAATTTAGTTACAGCTTGTGTATTACTATGCATCTGTTTTATATTGCATGTATAGCCATTTCATAAGCAATCATGAAGAAACAGTTCCATATCAATAGCAACCTGATGATTCAGATCTTTGTCACAGGGTGTTATTTCCATACCTATCATCATTTCATATTCTTGATGTAGGCTAACAGTATTGGAGTCTTTTTACCACATAAGAGTTTTATTGACTTTTAATACTTAAAAAAATTATTTGAAATTTGTTTATTATTTGTAATATGTTTGTGGTGGTTCAGAAAGCAGTAGTTAGCTGACATTTAGCCAGTTTATCATCACACCCTTGCACCATTGCTGGACTCAGTTTGTAATGCTTCAGGTGACCTTTCAGTTTGTAATGCTTCAGGTGACCTTTCAGACCTTGCACACTTACATAATTGCTGATTGATAGCCATTAACCCCCTCTCCTTCCCAAATGGGAGGGGACTGCACCCTTCCTGATGTGCCATCATGCACAAATTTGCTGCATCGAGATCTGCATACCTCTGTCTCCAGAACGCTGTGTTTTGGGATGAAGAAACCATTATTTGGGATGGGTACATTGACCCTGTATCATACTGAATTTAGATGTGGGGATTAGACATTGGACATCAAAGATACTAACTGTTGTGGAACCTGTGTTAAGGATGGATAGCACAATTGACTACACGTCGTCTTGCACACAGTTTACATTGACATTGTAATAAAAAATGTCAAATTACTGATTTACTCTTCTTTAATACCACTATGGGACACTCACCTTAAGCCTCACAAACTGGCACTACAGTTTGCACAGGAAAAAAATGTTCTTTAAAATGACACTTACTGCAGTGTTTATGTGTGATCATGAGTTTTAATCCGTCTTCAGAAAGTTACAGTTCTATGAAATATTTTCTTATTTCTAAGAATGTCATTCATTCCAGTCAAATCATGTGAAATGAGAACTTTATTCTATGACATGTTTTTTACTTTTTTATTTCTAAGAATGTTATTCATTCTGGTTTTAAGCCATGTCCCAATAAGAACTTCATTCGCTGAAATGGTATTTTTGTTTCTAAGAATGCCATTCATTCCAGTTTGAACCATGTGGCAATGAGAACTTTATTCTTTGAAATATTTTTGTTTTGTTTCTTAAAATGCTATTCATTCCATTTTAAAATAATAATAAAAATAATAATAATAATACTAATAATAATAACAACAATAATAATAATAATAATAATAATAATAATAATAATAATAATAATAATAAAGGCTTTATTTAGAGAAGATAACTCAGTTACAGAACTAATCTACCCTGAGGCCTTCTATCTGTTATGTACAATATATACAGTATATACAACATGATGTGGGGGGCCCCAAGTGGCCAAGTGGTCTAAAGCGCTCACCGTTACGGATCACTGCCATCTCACCTCTGTCTGCGTGAGTTCGAGTCTCAGGCTCGGCTAACGTGGACACGTGAGAAAGCCTGCCAGTAGCTTCTCGTTGGTCGGTGGTTCTTCCCGGGGTTTTCCAGGTTCTTCCTCCACCATTAATACTGGCCGCCATGTATAGCCTATCTTGTGCTGAAAAATGGCGTTAAACCCTACAACAACAACAACAACAACAACATGATGTGAAGAATCTGGCTTGACACTAAATAATCAGGTGATTTTAAAAGTCAAAGTATCAAGCCTGGAACACGTGCACAGGCATCTGTGAACACATAAACATATGTAAAATATAAAATGTCATCCTGCATTGAAAAATTCAACTGTGAAAGCGATGCAAAATTACAAAAAAGCAGGCAGTATTTATTGTACTAGAACTGTTCAATTGTCTAAAGAGTGAGAACTTTATTCTGTGAAATGTTTCCAAGAACGAATCATGCCAAAGAGAATTTTAATTAATCTTATGCATAATTCTGAGATCAAATCAAATGTCGCAATCAGATGCATGTGCGCAAAGTGAGAGTTCTATTCATTGCATGAATGCATTTGCTTCAGGTGTAGAGCGGTGCATTGGTCACATTACAATACTTCTTGATACCTTGTAGAGTTTAATATAGGCTGCATTTTTGCAACAGTGGCACTAAAAGTAACTTAAATAGACAAAATGCGTCCAAATACTGCAGATTTCACACATGTTTGTGCCCATCTTGTCACTGGTTGTGAATTCATCACTTGACCCATTATGTAGATTCAAGGGTTGGGCAGCGATAATTGTTTCTGAAGCAGATTTTTAAAAATGAAACAAATGAATCTTGGGTGCATATCATTTTATTATTGTTGGTCTCCTTTGATAGAAACAAATGTTTTTTTTACTTTTTGTCTTGTATGCCCTATCATAGTATATGTATGTATGTATATATGTGTGTGTGTATGCATGTGTGCATATGTATGTATGTGCATGTATGAATGCATGCATGTGTGTGTATGTACATATGTATGTACATATGTATGCATGCGTGTATGTATGTATGTATCTGCTTTACTAGCATGTCAGCACAATTCTGGCCATGCAATTTAAGGTTAAGTTTTAAAAATGTATTGATAAAAAAATTGCAAGAAAGGTTTGATCATTGTCAAGATCACTTTAGTCTGAACTTCCATTTTTGGCATCATGATTAATGCTTATAATCATTACTAGAGCCTCACACCACTAAAAGCTTTAGAGGCAAGCTGTGTAACTGTTGATTACATTCTGCTTTCATTTATGGACATGTGCCCCTTTCATAGAAGGGATATGTTGGTAAACTTAAGAAAAGTGGTGCAAGAAATGTCCATTATGAGCACACATCATTTGTATTGAGTTGTCAGATCTGACTGCTTTCACTTTACTTCTATTAGAACCAGTTGTCATGAATCATTCCTGGTTAAAATTTAAATTCTGCCAATTTGTGGAGAAAAATTATTCCATTGGGAGAAACACTTTACATTTAGGAAGAAAGGCAAAGGCAGAAAATGTATTGTAATTGGTGAGGGCTTTACCACCCAGCTGCTTTGATGTGAATTACACAGGCTGTAGTCAGCTGCTGTTATAACAGAACTTTGCCATGAACCTGCAGGCTCTGATTGATGCTTGTTTTTGTTTAAATTCAGCTTCATCATTACTTAAATTAACAGATACCTTTTTAGGAAGGGTGGGATAGCATATAGATGCTTATAGTAAGATTTGTTTCTGGCAACAATTTCTGTATGTATTGATGATTTTTTTATCCAGTGTGACATTGCTAGGAAAAGCCAAATATATGAAAACTGGTTGTACTCATTCAAAACATACTGGAATGCCAGGAAAAGCCAAACATGAAACTGGTTGTAGTCATTCAAAGATATAATGGATTGTATCATTGATGTACATCAATACATTCAAGAATGTTGGTATATCAGAACATTCAAGACTATATGTACATTGTGACATTCAAGACTATTGAAATTCATTCAGAACATACTGTACTTTTGGATTTGTGCTAGGACATTTAGGATTATTTGGGATTTAATTCACAATAGTGTAAGTCCCTTTTAAATTTTCACTTTGTAACTTGGAGAAATGAATTGTTTGTTGAACTTTACTCAGATTGTTGGTTTCACTTCCATTCTGTGACTTAGTTTAAGACCCTGGAGTCGTAATGAGGCACATTGACAGAGGTTGGTATGCATATTGACTGTAACAAGATAACCGAGTTGGGATTTTGGATTTACAACAGAACACTTTTGATGGTGATACAAATACAATGTTTATTGATGTATGATTTGAATGAGAAAGAATATTGATTAATACATGCGTATATAAGATCCAAATATTGGACACATTAACATAATACGCAAGAACCTAAAAATGCAACAAATATAAATACAAATAAATAACCGTACACAGTACAAGGACAAAGGTGAACAATTCACAGTAACTTCACAAGATGAAAAGAATGACGGTTTTACTCAGTAGTAAAAATGATATATTCACCAACTAGTGAAAAATGAGATTTTTATTGCTCAGATAGTAAAATGATGAATTGATTGGACAGGTATCATACGAAAATATCTTTACACTTCCAAAACACTGGGTATAACAAACCCCAAAATTAGCCCATGGCTAAAAGATTACATGCATGGAGTAACACAAAACATTCCCGTCAATATCACACTTGGCTACCAGTCACACCAGTCAATCAAGCAAGTATAATTATAGGTAGTCACCGACCACCATTCAGTTCCTTGGTCAATCAAGCAATTAGCGCCCACCAATCCAGTCTGCAATGCCCAGTCACCTGCTACTCAACCAGCAACACTGTTTACTAAGCTCTACGGCTGCTATGGTTAGCTCTTTAGCTGGTACCACGTCGACCGTGATCACCATGGATCACTCTGGTCAGCTGAAAATACATCTAACACCGTGTACTACTCATGACACGGCATATAGAATAAAACGTAATGACGTTATATACGGTAACTTATATAAATCACATTATCTGTTCAACATTACAAAACAATAAACAGGTTCAGAAGTGAACATGTGTCTGATAAGATTCCTATGGTTTTTTAATAAAATGCAACTTTATATTGTTAACGTAAATCTCTTGCTAAGTCACAAACAAGAATAGAAAGTATTGCATTATACCACGCAAGCCAAAGCTACATAGAAAATGTACAAAAATAAACGTAGTGGTACAATAGCTGTTCTTAACAATATACAAAAGAAATAATATACATAAGAAATTAATAAATTACATACCTCTATAGCTGAAGATGTGCAAGGCCCTAAGTAGACTGCTTTCTGACAAGACTTTCCGTAATGTGAAGATAGCACTTTACGGTGAGGCATTTATATACATACGATGTAGCCATGCTAGATGTAAATCGGTTTTTTCCATCGAGAGCACTTCGCACGTGCGGCAGGGATGAACCAAACTCACTATTTCGAAGTATTGTACAATATACAAAAATCACCCTCGGGTATCGTTGTACACAAAAGACGAAACCAGAGTACATGCTTTTAATAAATAGAGGGATTTATACAATTCTGTGAATTGACATTGGTTGGTCAGCACAGTATCATGTATGAAGCTGTCAACTACAAGCATGATGTGCTAATCAAGTAAGGGTTGAATCTCAAATCTCTTTCATAAAACGGAGCAGCAGAGAGAGTGAACAGACCATTTTTAGAACAGTCCATTTGTGAAAATAAAAGCTCCAGCGAAAATGACAAGCATCAGTAACGCTAAACTGAGGCCTCTACAGGGTTAGCGCATTTTTGTTATTTTTGTCTCTTAACACTTGCATATCAGATTTGTATGTGTCCTCGTTTACAGACCAGGGACATTCACTGTCAGTCGTCACCCTCTCTGCTGCTGTAGTGTAGCGGTCAGGTGACAGGTCTCTCGACCCAAAATTTTATCGAGACCTATGCGATATAGCAACCAGAGATCATGTAAATTTATCGTGATAAATCCTTGAGGAATCGCTTGTGCTTTTGAGAAAAATTTTTTAAACTTAATCATATCCATGTCCCCTGAACACCAAGACTGGTGGATGTTTCTTAGTGTGTGGATATCAACACCATTAAAGACAACCAGAAGATTGCAGTTATCTCTGATCACTTTAGGAATTTGCACATATCGCTGAGTAACATATATAATATTGGTGTTTTTGTGTCTGCTTCGGGAAAATATCCGAGCTGGATTTGATTGTTTGTCTAGCATCACATCATTGCATACTACAAGATTGTTGATGGCCCAGTTGAGATCATCTACCAATGGCTCATCGTTGATGTTAGTGATAAAATCAATATCATTGCCGTCCTCATCCTACAACTTTGCATTTTCATTAAAATCTTCAAGCACATCTTAGCATTGCTGATCAGCTACAGATGGTGCCATTAAATACAACCTATCCCACTTGAGCCATCTCATTATCAGGTTAAGCAACAATTGCGTCTTAGCAGACCCGGATGGACCGATGATAATTGCTGTGATAGAATTTGGTAGTACTGGAAGAAGCTTGATTGGCTCTTGCTTTTGTGTCGCTGAGAAATAATGACATTCATGTTGTAGAAAAATATAATAATTATACGGATTTATATTGTGTTTGATGCAGAGCACCCACCTTTACCAGTGAATTAAAAACAATAACGATGAGGAATAAAAAGCATGCACTTACAGGCAAGTGTGTGAAATGCAGTACAAAAAAAATAAAAATTTATCTCTCATGCAACAGGTGGAGATATCACTGCTTCACTGGGAAAATTACCAGGGGCTCCATGGGTTAAGTATCCTGGCGAGAAATATCTTCCTGGATATAACTGTTGTGGTCCTGGAAACCGACTTGATATCCGACTTCATGAGAAAGATCAACCAAGATCTGGAGAGTATCCAATAAACGCGATTGATCAAGCGTGTCACGTTCATGATGTCGCGTGTAAAAATCCAGATCTGTAATGACATATTGCAGACGTGAAGTTGATCCACACTCTAAAGTCTGTAAAAAATATATCTCTTAGAGAATCGCTTGCTAATTTTTTTATAAGATCTGTGATGAAAGGTAAACTAGCGCTAGGGGCCGGTAATTAATCATAGGTAATTATTATATGGACTAAATTTATTATAGCCCAAGAGGATATTGGAGGGATAGAGTAGCGAATAGTAAACTTGCTGATGCAGCAGGTGTCGCACTTTCTGTTGCTGCAGATTGGTTAGCACGACAGGCAATATGGCAAATTTATCTACCATGACCTAAAAATTCAGTACGCACATTTTGATGTCAGCACTCCCAATGAGGTTCATCAGGCAGATATTTTGTTTATACCACATGATACTGTTAAAACTGGTAGACATCAGTTGTGCACATATAGTAGGGAACATGTTTTATCATGGTAATCCATGGACTAGGGACAATAGGGTACATGTTACATCTTGGTAATCCATGGCCTGGGGACAGTAGGGTACAAGTTATATCATGGTAATCCATGGCCTGGGGACAGAGGGTACATGTTACATCATGGTAATTCATAGACTGGGGACAGGGGGGTACATGTTACATCTTGATAATCCATGGACTGGGGACAATAGGGTACACATTACATCATGGTAATCCATGGACTGGGGACAGTAGGGTACATGTTATATCATGGTAATCCATGGCCTGGGGACAGAGGGTACATGTTATATCATGGTAATCCATGGACTGGGGACAGAGGGTACATGTTACATCATGGTAATCCATAGACTGGGGTAAGAGGGTACATGTTACATTGTGGTAATTCATAGACTGGGTAAGAGGGTACATGTTACAAATTGATAATCCATAGACTGGGGACAGTAGGGTACATGTTATATCACGGTAATTCGTGGTCTAGGGATAGAATAATAATAATAATAATAATAATAATAATAATAATAATAATAATATGAATGACTTTATTTAAAGAAGCAGCTCATTTGGTCAATGGCCCAATCTTCCATGACACCTTCTACAATGGCATTTGTACAAATCTATTATTGACATAAAAATGACAATTTATATACTCTTTTATAAGTTGAGTCAGATTTCAAACAACAAAGATCCTGATCTGAAGTAACTTAATGTATCTGCAGATCAGGGTCTGTACTGTTTGTTCTACTGATTACTCTAAACAAACTTCACAGACCAAGATTTGTCAATTCATTATGCAATGACAGATCTGGGTCTGTGCATTTTGCAGTTGGACTTGTCTTATAAGTGAGTACATACAGTAAGCACCAGATTAAAGTTTTGTTGAAAATATTGCCTTTTTATCGATGTAGCATTTATTTTATGATATTGAATTGTGTACCTTACAATGACATTTTTTGGAGGGATTACAGGTATCATAAGTAGGCAGCATGGGTGGTGGAGGAGTTATTATTAACTATTGTGAAGGGTTCCCCGTGTCTCTCAAGCTAGAACACTTGTGCATATTTTGATCAAGTGTTGACTTAGAAGCATATTTTTGATATATTGGATCTTTGGATCAGGGCATAAACACGGAGCATAGATTGCACTTAATTGCATTTTTATGCAATTCTTTGAATACTTTGATCATCAGCTTTTGCTTTGATCTCAGTTTGAATGCACATGAAAGTCAAATTAAAAACATATGATAAAGATTTAGCATCCTGTGCCAAATATTTAGCTTTGACATTTTTTAGTTTGGAAATAATTAAGGAGTAAGATTGAAATCATAATGGAAAGAAAATAAACTAACCAGTGTCAGGGTTGTCAAGCCAGACTTTGAAATGAAACATAATTGAATGCAGCTCTCCATGTGAGCACTTGTTAGAAAAATTAAACTAGCCTAAACTGATATATTTAGTCACTAGAAGTTTGTGAAGAAGATCAACAAGACTTGCTCTGGTAGGAATGTTACTAAAACTGCACTGTGTGAGAGTGTTTGCTACATAATATATTTTGAATGTGTCTAAAAGTATTTTTTCTCCACACAGCTTCGTTAATACGTTTCAGTTGGAAGAAAATGTTCGGATTGGATTTTCCCCACTTGTATTTTCATGGGTACATGCAATATGAATGCATATTCAAAAACATGTTTCTTCCAGTAAGTGTGATGAAGAAATGAAAGTTTTATAATACTCATAATATCTTTTTTTTTTAATGGGAAGACTTACATCTAAGATGATAGGCATGGAAAAGTTAGAAAATGCAGATTGCCAAAAGTTGTGATGAAATAGTCTGATATTGGTAGTACAGTGGAGACAGTTATTGTTTATGATAACTAACCTTATAGTTTGTTTATTTGTTTCAATTTTGATACCTTTACTGACAAAATGTTTCCACTAATAATGTGTTCATAAATAAATAGATGGATTAATGGTTTTAGGAAAGTGAGACAAGACTGTAAAGTGAAACCTGTACAGGAGAATCACTGATAGGATTGGCTAAACTGGCTGACTGCTGTAAACAGCCACCTTAGTATTTATTGGAGTATCTGGCATAGTACAAAGCTGGTCAGTGCAACATCATATGAAAAGCAGTTTTAGATGGCTACAATGTAACAGTATGTAAAAGTGGAAGATTTTTAGACCATGTGCTGTTTGCTAATAGAAGACTATAGTACACCCTCGTTGTAACACCGTCTGTGGGAGACATGCAGTATAGTGCTTTTTAGTGAAGCCATCTTCTAATGAAGAACAACATGCAGCAATCTGTCATTATAAAATTGTCTATGAGAGTCATGGATTGTACTGTCTTTAATGAAGCCATCTTATTATGAAGTACAATTTGCAGCACTCTGTCATTATAACATTATCTATGGGAGTCACGTATTGTACTGTCTTTTAGTGAAGCCATCTTATAAAGAAGTATATGATACTTTTAATTTTTACTACCACATAATAACTGTGCCACCTTACTACCACATAACTGTGCAACCTTATTAAAGAAATGGTGTTATAATGAAGGGCCCTATAGTGAGGGAGTGCCGTATATGGAATTCTTTATGTTGGGTCTGTAAAACTAACACAACTGGCCATCAAAGCAGGTTTGACTATAATTGTACTTATTAACCCCTTTCAGCCGATCAGCCAAGGTGGCTTCTCATGGGATGGCGCTGTCATCATATGATGATCTGCTGAAGCAAGTTGAGAGTCTATGTGTGGAAAATAAAACCCTCCAGCGAGAGCTCAAGGACAATTCGAGTCACCTAACAAAGCTTGAGCACGACACTTCTAACATGAAAGATGTTCTCTTCAACTTTCAAGTAGCCATGCAAGAAGACGCAGAATTCAGCTTTTCCGATGATTCGATGTGCAGAGAGCTTATGGCTGAAGGTGCTGACGTTGGCAGTTTTGGTGAGTTTTGCTACACCTTTATATCATCAGTATAAATGTTGTGACAGGAATAACCCATTGTACGCAGTATTGTCTGTCTTGCATTAAGTTTTGTCCTAGTTTTATAAAACAGCTCTGTTCCATCTGCATCAAAGAAAGCTTTTTAAGCTTGGATAATTGGAAAATTGTTGAGAGTTATGGTGCAGTGAAATTTTGAAACTTTAGGTGTTGTAGGTCCCAGTTTTGAGTTTGAGTTTTCTGTTCTTGGAGCTTGATGTTGTGGGCAAATGACTCTTTGCAGTCTTAGGACAGTCATTTGAAAGCTCTATTTTCAGGTGCTTGAGTCATCGGAATTATTAAGGTGTTTGGATGGACATGGATGATAAGATGATTTCTATTTATTGAGTTTGGGATAATTTAAGTCTAAACTGTACTTCACTGAGGGTAAAATTTATGTAAAATACAGGTGGAAAAGCAATACACATACCAGTGTGATTGTTTTAGCTTTCACAATATGCAGATTTCGAGAAAGAGGTTCAATTGGGGTTGCATAAAATACATGCCAGAGGTAATTGATATGACTTTCACAGTAAACAGACTTCGAGAATATCACTTTATGGCTTTGCAAAAATTAGTGTTGGTTACATAAATATGTAGATCTGTTATTGTTGTTTATTTGTTGTTATTATTTTTGTTGTTATTGTTTTTTTAAATTGTTGTTATTGTTTTGTGTTTATGGCAGAGAAAGGTTATATCATGCTGTGGCAAGTAGAGTTATGGACCTTGCCCAAAGGCACACTATATCAGCTGATTGAAGCTGATATAATGATGGGAATCAAACCTGCTTCCATCAGATCACAAATCCAATACCTTAACAACTGTGCTGCTGCTGCTTCAGTTGAGTTTGTGAAGGAGTCCTATTATTTCCACAAAAGATTATTGTTCAGTTGAACATTTATTTTTAGCTTCATAGCAATTATGAAATCCATTCAGATTGGTTGGCTTTGAAAAATTGGGAATTGACTATCGGATTTATCAAGCGTTGTAAGGGTTGTATGAAGACCCATTATTTGGCATACCTAAATGTATGAAAACCCATTGTGTAGCATACCTAAATGTTATAATTTGTACTAATTTGTAGACATATTACTTTTTTATATCTTCATCTTGGTGGTCTTGAAATTGAGCATTACCTCATAGGAAAGTGTCTGTTACCTCATTGTTAGGATAGCGTCCATGCATTACCTTGTAGTTAGGAAAGTGTCTGGGTGTTACCACATCTTTAGGAAAGTATCTAAGCTTGACCTCATAGTCAGGAAAGCGTCTCAGCGTTACCTCATAGTTAGGATTGTGTCTGAGTGTTACTTCATGGTTAGGAAAGTGTCTAAGCATGACCTCATAGTCAGGAAAGTGTCTCAGCATTACCTTATAGTTACTAAAGTGTCTGAACATGACCTCATAGTTGGGAAAGTGTCAAAGCATGACCTGATAGTCAGGAAAGTGTCTCAGCATTATCTAATACTTAGGAAAGTATCTGAGCATTACCATAGAGTTAGGAAAGTGTCTGAGTGTTATCTCATAGTTAGGAAAGTGTCTGAGTGTTACCTTGGTCAGGAAAGTGTCTGAGGTAAGTGAGTATTACTGCTTAGTTAGAAAATTGTCAGGGCAAAACTCCATTGTAGGGAAGAGTATTGGAGTATTACTTCAGTCAGGAAGGTGCCTGAGCATTACCTCCTAGCTAGAAAAGCTATCCTGAGCAAATACTCCATTGTAAGGATGAGTGAACAATACCCCATAGTCAGGAAAGTGAGCATTATCACCTAGTTATTAAAATTGTTTTGAGCAATACCCCATTGTAAAGAAACATGTCTGAGCATTACCTCATAGTCAGGAAAGTGTTTTGTGCTTAGGAAAATATGTCTGAGCATTACCTCATAGTTATGAAAGTGTTTTGTGCTTAGGAAAATATGTCTTGTGTATTACCTCTTAGTCAAGAAAGTGTTTTGTGCTTAGGAAAATATGTCTGAGCATTACCTCTTAGTCAGGAAAGTATTTTGTGCTTAGGAAAATATGTCTGAGCATTACTGTATATGCATGGTTAGGAAAAGGTGTCCAAGTAATACCCCATCATAAGGAAAAGTTGAGTATTACCCAGTTGTAAGGGAAAGTGTTGGAGCATTACTGTATGGTATGAAAGAGTGTCTGAGCATTAGCTCATAGTCAAGACCAGTGAGTAGTAAAAGCAATAGACTGATTAGTTAGACATAGATCTTGTTGGTTCCATAGTCTTGAAAGTGAGGATGACAAGAAATGGTACGAGTAGTGCTGATCTTTGTCTTGTTGGCCCCATTGTTGGAAAGAATTCTGGATGTTGAAAGAAAACTTTGTTTCTTATTGCCCTTGGAGGCTATCCAGGGCATGTTTCTGCTTGCCAATCAGGGCATTTAAGTGTTTGCTGTGAACACCCTTTCTGTGAGAGGGCATTGTCATGTACTCCACTGGCACATTTAAGATTTTTGCACTGCAGGTGAAAAACAGGTAAGTGACATAAGTTGATGCCAAAGACAGACTTGCCAGCCCTCATGATTTTGGTGTGAATTTCATGACTCGAGTCTGCGATTCACAGATTCACACTGCATGCAAAAGAAATCATGAATTTCAGAATTCTCAATCGGCTGAAATCATGAATAAAAAAAATTGTATCCCATTAAGTGCAAGCCAAAACAGCAGCATAACGGTCCTGTATTGGTAGTCACGATGTTAGTAAAACTAGATTCAGTTGTTAGAGTTTGCCCTGTAGCAAGCATTGTTAAGTATATAATCTATATTTAGAACAGAAGTTTTACAAATACTCTTGAGAAAACCAGGGTCCAACAATTTTTGTTTTTAATGGCACATGTACATACTCATAGCAACTAATTTTTTTTAAACAAACACCAAATAAAGACAGCTTTTTAGAGTGTAGGAATTTTTCAGATATTGAAAGATTAGTATGTATCACAATTTGCTTAAGTTCATATTTTTTTCGTGCATGCACCGACACCACTAATCGTTAATCATTTGACGTTTCGTCTTACTCATTAACCATTTCATCACTATGGACCGGTTTTCCGGTCCAGGGAAAGTAAGTCCGTAAACACTGTGGACCACTTTACTGGTCTGGAGCAGTGTTCTTCTGTAACATTATAGTACCCGACTATATAAATTTCGGTGTACCTCTAATAACTTCCTTCTTGTAATGTAGATATTATATTTGGATTATCTCATGGGTTTAGCTTGTATACAGCTAGAAATATGGAACAAAGTAGGCACTTTTAACGAGTTTTCCGAATGGTGAAATTTGTATCCAAAGTGGTGGAGTTTGAAGAAAGATCAGATGAGAGTGAAGTGTCAGATTTTGAATTATCTGAGGATTTTACCAATTTCGACCTTGTGCAGTTGGATGAAAATGAGAGAAGACATCTGGAGAGACAATGGCATGCGCTTGTGGGTGACAGTGATGATGAAGGTTTTGAACCGGAGGAATTGTGCATCCACATAATTTTGTTTGGACAAAGTTGGAAAACCAAAGAGATTTGTTAAGTTTTCTGAGAGAGTTGGACCCACCCGAGTGTTAGATGGCTTCAGGAAAGCTTTGGAATATTTTCAAATATTCTATTCAGATGAAGTTTTTGGAAACAAAGTCCGTCTAACGAATTTGAATGCGACGATCAAACGTGCCAGAGGCAATACAGGTGTGTGGATAGATCTCACCTTGATGAAAGATTCTACCTGCCAAATACCTGAAAGAAAGACTTGTGTTGCTACTGAAATTATTCATGAGTACATCTAGGGTCAATTGAACATGTTTTGGGAACTTTCTAAGTTTTCTAAGAAGTAAATAGATAATTACTTGTATTTTACCTGTTGTGTTACCTGTTTGCACCTGTATTTTAACAGTTATAATAGATATGCACATTTGTGTGAATTAGTCATAAAATTGGATTTTTAACCTTGATTTTGACACCTGATCCAGTCAGATATCTTTAAAATTGGCAAAGTTATGTTATTTCAAAGTCAACAAGTCATTTTGCTTTAGAATTCCAAAGTTACTTAGTGTTGAGGACTCTATGCCTACAAAGTTATTTAGTGATGAAAGGGTTAAATACCATTTTGTAATTAAGCTACACAACAGTTAAAATGTTTTCACCTCCACGGAAAAAGGTATGTATTCCACAAAACAGGGTCTGTAGGGGACCTTGAAACCTTGAAAAGCCTTGAAAAATGAATTTGTAACCCAAGGCCTTGAAAACACCTTGAAAATTCAAAATATTGTCTATGGACCTTGAAAAGCCTGAATTTTCTTGAAACCCAAAGGAATTAATAAATAGATTTTGTTTTACAGATTTAAATAAAAGGAAACGGACCCCCCCTCCCCGATATCTCGCTAAGTTTGTGCCAGAACGGAAATTTCCACAACTGGCCACTGCGCAGTCATATGTTTTGAATTTCCGATTGTATGAAGCCCAGATGTAGCAGCGGTTTAAATGTGAATCATTTGTACGCTTTGAAATGGCTGGCTGATGATTCCAACTTCGGTGGCTAGACGAAGAAAAATATAAAGTTTGGATTATGTGATCTTTCTCAGAGAGCTTTGCAAAATGCAAATTATGCCAGAAGGATATGGATTTGCATGCAGTGGAAGAGAGTGCTCTTTGGTCACATGCAGCTGAAGAAAAAAAATACCAAGCTACCATTATGGCAGATAACATGTTAAAACAAAAACCCTTCAGAATGAAATCGTTTTTGATCAAATTATGTCTGTGAACAAGGAGATTCAAGTTTTAAAATAGTAACTGTATATAGTTTTAATTATGAAGTTAGTTCAATCTGGTTTTGTTTATGGATTGAGTGGAAATAGGACAGACAATAATTACAATGAACACAATAAATCTAAAAATATAAAATACAGCTGAGAGAAATATTAATATATCTAATATGAAATAGTTTGAAATATCCATACACTTTTTAAAAAAAATAAGTGATAATATAAAAAACATATCTGTGGGGGGTGGGGTGGGGGGTCAGGCTTGGCCCAAGGATGTGCGGGCCCATGGCAGCAAGCGATGAGCATGGGACCCCAAGCAAAAAAATTGCATTGTGGAGAAACGCGGGGCCGAAGGAGGTTGCCTCATTTGCCTTGCCCTAGGGCCAGGCCTGGGGGCGGGGGTGAAGAAGAAAGGCAGGCACTGAAAAAGACATTGAGACAATGACAGTTGCTGCTGCTGACTATGCATTGAAAGCAAAGATCCATGGGAAAATTTCCTTTATCACGACATCAAATAGTTTGAGGAAAAGTGTTAACCCTTTCATCACTATGGACCGGTTTACCCGTCCAGGGGAAGTAAGTCCGTAAACACTATGGACCGCTTTACCGGTCTGGATCAGTGTTCTTCTCTAACGTTATAGTACCCGACTATATAAATTTCGGGGTACCTCTAATAACTTCCTTCTTGTAACGTAGATATTATATTTGGATTATCTCGTGGGTTTAGCTTGTATACAGCTAGAAATATGGAACAAAGTAGGCACTTTTAACGAGTTTTCCGAATGGTGAAATTTGTATCCAAAATGGTGGAGTTCAAAGAAAGATCAGATGAGAGTGAAGTGTCAGATTTTGAATTATCTGAGGATTTTTACCAATTTCAACCTAGTACAGTTGGATGAAAATGAGAGAAGACATCTGGAAAGACAATGGCATGTGCTTGTGGGTGACAGTGATCACGATAAAGAGGACTTTGAAGGTTTTGAACTGGAGGAATTGTACACTCCACATAATTTTGTTTGGACGAAGTTGGAAAACCAAAGAGATTTGTTATAGTTTTCTGAGAGAGTTGGACCCACCCGAGTGTTAGATGGCTCCAGGAAAGCTTTGGAATATTTTCAAATATTCTATTTAGATGAAGTTTTTGGAAACATTGTCTGTCTAACGAATTTGAATGCGACAATCAAACGTGCCAGAGGCAATACAGGTGTGTGGACAGATCTCACCTTGATAAAAGCTTCTACCTGCCAAATACCTGAAAGAAAGACTTGTGTTGCTACTGGAATTATTTATGAGTACATCTAGGGTCAATTGAACAAGTTTTGGGAACATTCTAAGTTTTCTAAGAAGTAAATAGATAATTACTTGTATTTTACCTGTTGTGTTACCTGTTTGCACCTGTATTTTAACAGTTATAATAGATATGCACATTTGTGTGAATTAGTCATAAAATTGGATTTTTAACCTTGATTTTGACACCTGATCCAGTCAGATATCTTTAAAATTGGCAAAGTTATGTTATTTGAAAGTCAACAAGTCATTTTGCTTTAGAACTCCAAAGTTACTTAGTGTTGAGGACTCTATGCCTACAAAGTTACTTAGTGATGAAAGGGTTAAGGACAAAATTGCAGAACTTGGAAATCTTGAAAAACAGCTTGATGACAAGCTACAAGAATTGAAAAATTCACTGTAAAATATTTTGGACTTTGTAAATAGTGTATTGTAGGCAGAGTAAAATGAACATTGTTCAGAGACTGTACATATTCTAATGTCCAGATGTAGGATGTTTAGTATTAATGGGAATGATATCATTGATCATAATCTTGACGTCATGGTTTAAAAAAAAAAAATTTGCAAGAAATGTTCCTTGTATGAAGTAATAGTAACTATTAACTTTTGTTTACATACAGTTTCATTGAAGTATCCTTTAAAATTAATATAAGAATGCACCTTGAAACACATGATTTTAAACTTTGAAAAAACCTTGAAAATTTTGAAAGAAATATGCTACTAACCCTGACAAAAGGTGAAATATAGACTGAGTACACCAAAAACTGGCCTTTCATTCAGCAATGAAACATTGATGAACATTATGTTTTTCGTACAGTAGTATGCTGCGAATTTTAGAGTTGGGAATGTGCACAGAGACTCGTATCATTGCTTACAAATTACCTGTCATACATGTACTATATAATAATATTATTATATAATACATGTATGACAGATAAAGTGTAAGCAACGATACGAGCCCCTGTGGGCATGTGGCAGAATGATGTGAATAAGCACACAGCTTGTGAAAAGCACATATATATTGGAAAAATGAAGAGCACCCAGAAGATTTCAGTTCTGGAGTATTTTAAGCCACCTACTCAAGTTCTGCTAGCTACCAAAGCTGAAGCATTGTTTGTGAGTTTTCTTGTTGAACCTAACTTGCCTTTCTCAGTTTGAGATCAGTGACAGTGAAAGAGTCTTTCCCATTGTAACGCAAAATAAGACAAACTTTAGTGCTACCTTAGGTGCTGAAAATTTGCAACAATTTTAGTCACCAAGATTAAACAGAAGGCAAGAAGCTTGAACTGTTTTAAAACAAATTTACCATAGCTCAATTGAAAAAGTTCAAGTCTACCACAGCATCATATCATGACAAATAGCATGAAGTTTGTGTATATCAGTAAATTTGGCTGCAAATAAATTTGTACTTGTAATCAGTGTAAATATTATGTTTTAGTTTTATTTCAGGATTTTCATTTCCCGGTAATGCAGTACTGACCATCAAAGTGGATGGAGCTAGTGTCATGGTATAATTTTTCGCTAATTCTGTTAAAAAATCACTAATTGTTATCCCTCTTTTCACTAATTGCGTGCCTGGAAGGTTGGCAGCTCTGCAGAGATGCACATTTTTAGTGTTACTTATAGAGAATTCAGACAGGTGGGCAGTGTAGGATTGCTGGAAATGAGACATCTAAAAATCTACTTTCTGTAGAGTGTTAAGTTTTATACTCATCATGTTTGTTGGCTTTTGGCCAGCTTGATAAAGGTAGATACTTCAAACAGTTGTGCTTATATTATATGGCATTATTAAATGCAGTGTTCTTGGTGTGTTGATGTTGATGGAAATAACCTGACATGCTATGTAATTAGGACTAATTTTAGCCTTTGAAATTTATTTCTGATAATGATTCTCAATGGGCAGTTAATTACAGAAGTCAAGGTAGCTTGCTAATTTACCTGCTTGATGTTTATCTTGTTGAAAACTTTTCTATGAAGACCTGCCAAACTAGCATCAAAGACTGGCTTAGGTCTAAATCTGTGAAAACATACCTTGATATTTGTTGTTTGTACACGTGCATGGTTTAAAATGATGCTTGAAATAATTTATAAACAGGTAGATTTACCCAACAGAACTGTTGATAAAAATTTCTTATTGCCATCATTAAAACTTGGTTTTGTTTTCTCTGAATGGCTTGTTAAGTTTTCTGAGCATTTTTGGATCATCATCATTTCAGACAGGTCTTTTTTCATGCTGAAATGTTGGGGGTGGGTGGTGGATAATTCCCTCCTACATTTGTAAAAGAAGGAGAATTTTTCTTATTACAGGAGGGAAACTAAAGATTCAGTTTATACATTAAAAGGAAATGTGACCTTCAAAATGTTACCCCTGTATTAATTATTATTACAATTTGATCATTTGTACCAGTTTATACATTACAAGGAAATGTGACCTTCAAAATGTTACCCCTGTATTAATTACTATTACAATTTGATCATTTGTACCAGTTTATACATTACAAGGAAATGTGATCTTCAAAATGTTACCCCTGTATTAATTACTGTTACAATTTGATCATTTGTACCAGTTTTCAAAGGTTTTGCTGATTAGATGACAAGATACAGGCCAAAATGTATTTGGCACAGAACTGCACCATGTTGGCTGTTTTGAGGTAATTCAGGATGAAACGAATGAATTCACATTCTCTTTGTTACCCAAATCTCATTGACACGTTCTGCTGGTGATCATGGCTGGGATGTAAACATTCTCATCTGAGTCTACATTCCTCATGTTGCTTTTGCATTTATGTATGTACTAAAGTTTGCACAAGTTAATTTCTTGAGATGGATATTGATTAAAACAGATATTTATGCAGAAGATCTATATATTTTGTTAAGTGGTCAAATATTTTTTTTATGAGTGTGTTATACAAAATCAGGGGGGCCCCGAGTGGCCGAGTGGTCTAAAGCGCTGTCCGTTACGGATCACTGCCATCTCACCTCTGTCTGCATGGGTTCGAGTCTCAGATTCGGCGAATGTGGATATGTGAGAAAGCTTACCAGTAGCTTCTCGTGGGTCGGTGGTTCTTTCTGGGGATTTCCCGATCTCTTCCTCCACCATTAATACTGGCCGCCATGTATAGCCTATCGTGTGCTGAAAAATGGCGTTAAGCCCTACAACAACAACAACAACAACAACAACAAAATCAGGAGAGAAAAATCCACATTTCTCAATTGAAATCCGTTAGAAAATCAACAGATTTTAAAAAAATAATTAAAAAGGTAAGTTCATTTATGTATGAAAAATATACAGATAATAATGGTGCTACTTTTCTGTGTGTGACATGGCCTGCAGCCGGTAATGTTGAATTGCATTTCATAAGTAGGCCTGACACCTATGACATTAAATTGCATTTCATAAACACAGTATATTGATCAATGACAGAATGTATTATTTGACATTGGTAGTTTACATCATATACTTCATGTTTTAATCAGTAAAGGCAGTATTAATTAGATGAAGTATTTGGATTGAAGTAGCTTTATGCCATTTGTAAATTTTTTTTTTAACAAAACTGCATATATGTTAATTTGTAAAAAAAAAAATGAAGCAGTCTTACTTGCGCTTAATTACTAGTATATACATGTTTCTGTCTAGCACACGACATCTGGCCAGGTTAAATAAAACACAGTGCTAACACAATGATAACTGGAAGTCCCAGTTATACATCACAGATGCAGAGCCCTCTACCAGAAAAGGTGCAGCCTCCTGTGAGACAATTAAAAAACTGAGGTCCAATCTTTCCTGTACTGGTAAATTAGTGGTGCTCAAATTTTTCAGATATAATAAAGCAGACTTTATCAGTCGAGTAAATATTTATACCTTAGCCCAGAAATATTGTGAAACTGTATATCTAAGTGTACAACAACAATGGGCACAAAACTGTTGATCCACTTAAGTTTTTCATTTTATTAAGTTTTCATGCATCTTAGTGTGACATGAGGTTCCATGGACATATTTTTTGTTGAGGTTGAATCAGTCTGCAGTATGTACACTTTGACTGCAGTTTTGAGGTTGAATCAGTCTGCAGTATGTACACTTGGACTGCAGTTTTGAGGTTGAATCAGTCTGCAGTATGTACACTTGGACTGCAGTTTTGAGGTTGAATCAGTCTGCAGTATGTACACTTGGACTGCAGTTTTGAGGTTGAATCAGTCTGCAGTATGTACACTTGGACTGTAGTTTTGAGGTTGAATCAGTCTGCAGTATGTACACTTGGACTGCAGTTTTGAGGTTGAATCAGTCTGCAGTATGTACACTTGGACTGTAGTTTTGAGGTTGAATCAGAGTGCAATATCTACACTTGGACCTCATTGATGATGATATATATATATATATATATATATATATATATATATATATATATATATATATATATATATATATATATATAGTAATTTTGATGATAGTCTAGTCATATTTTTTTGCAGAGCAGATTTGGTTTCATACATTTAACAGGCTGACATGATTTATGGCTTTCATATCTGATTCAGACATTATAGAAATATCAACTCCAAGGAAATCAATTCATCATCTATTTTAGATGTCTGTGAATACTGCATTTATAGAATTGACAAGAATTTTTTCTTCCTTTTTAGTAAGTGTCAGGATATAAGAATAATAGTCTTTTGACATCATACCTGTGATAATATCTCCATTTGTTCTGTGGTGTTTAATTTTCAGAATTCGAGTTTATGGCATATAGTCAGTTTGTAAAGGAGAAATAAAAAGAAGGGAAATAAAACCCCGTGGAACATAATTACACAAAAATGAAAATTATTTTATTCAAGACTTGAACTAATCCTTAGTTTCTGTGTGTGGTGAGTCAGGGGTGGATGATATGCTTGACAGCTTAATGAAAAATACAATGTATTCACTCAAAATGTGCAGCTCAATACACACACATACTGTGCTCACTGAAAACTTACAGTATTTAACTTGATGCACACACAGTGTGCTTAACGAAAACTTACAGTATTTAACTTGATACACGCACAGTGTGAAAACTTACAGTATTTAACTTGATGCACACACAGTGTGCTTAATGAAAACTTACAGTATTTAACTTGATACACGCACAGTGTGAAAACTTACAGTATTTAACTTGATGCACACACAGTGTGCTTAATGAAAAATTACAGTATTTAACTTGATACACGCACAGTGTGAAAACTTACAGTATTTAACTTGATGCACACACAGTGTGCTTAATGAAAACTTACAGTATTTAACTTGATACACGCACAGTGTGCTTAATGAAAACTTACAGTATTTAACTTGATACACGCACAGTGTGAAAACTTACAGTATTTAACTTGATGCACACAGTGTGCTTAATGAAAACTTACAGTATTTAACTTGATACACGCACAGTGTGAAAACTTACAGTATTTAACTTGATACACGCACAGTGTGAAAACTTACAGTATTTAACTTGATACACGCACAGTGTGAAAACTTACAGTATTTAACTTTATGCACACAGTGTGCTTAACACTTTACCTCATGCAAATGCCTTTGGATGCCTCTACTCCATTCGCATGGAAGCACCTTTGGGCATCTCTACCCGATTCGCATGTAGTGCCTTTTGACGCCTCTACACCATTCTCATGGAAGCGCCTTTCGACGTCTGCTGTAAACATCAGCCATTTTGAGCAGGTTTTCGTAGCGCCACCTTTGGGGAAAACCCCATATTAGATACTACATTCATTGGTGTAAATGACCATTACGTCAGATCACGTGGTCGCTGTTTATGCTTTGGTCGAAATCTGCTATTTAAAGTAACTGGGTCATATTCTCCACTCTCCAAAATGGAGGCCATGGATTTCATTCAGTACTTACTCGAGTTTTCACGATTAGAATCACAACTATGAAAGCGTCAATAACTTAGGCAAAGGCTCTGATAATGATGTAGGAAGCCATTAGTTTTTATAAATTATCAAATTCAGCTGATTTAGTGATGTAGATGCAGACAAAGAACTTGTAAATTTCGAGTATGAGAAATGGCAGCTACAGTTGGTCACACGGCTTCACTGAATTGACGGTGAACGAGTTCTCTCAAGATTTTAAAGCACATAAAAATTCTTCTGTGAAAAGCAATTATACAGCTGTAACGATCGGATATTGCTCTTAAATCTTTCCATACATAATATATGTGTACCAGAAACATAAAATTGTTGAAATTGCTGTTAAACGTAACATACACTTCACTGCTTAACAGGCCTATGTGTATAGAGTAGACTAGGTAACAGGTGTTCTATTTATAGCACACTGCACTGGGTAACTTTGCTGCATGTGTATCGAAGGGCTAAAAAGCCATACACTCTATGAGGTAAAGGGTTAATGAAAACTTAATGTTTAAATTGATACACGCACAGTGTGCTCAGTGAAATTTAGCTTGATACATGCAGTGTGCTCATTGAAAACTTACAATATTTAACTTGATACACACTAAGTGTGCTCAGTGAAAACTTGCAGTATTTAACTTGATACACGCACAATGTCCTCAGTGAGAACTTACAGTATTTAACTTGATATACACACAGTGTCCTCAGTAAAATCTTACAGTATTTAACTTGATACACGCACAGTGTGCACAGTGAAAACTTAACATTATTTAAATTGATATATGCACATTGTGCTTAGTGAAAACTTAGAGTATTTCACTTGGTACACGCAGTGTGCTTAATGAAAACTTACAGTATTTAACTTGATACACGCAGTGTGCTTAATGAAAACTTACAGTATTTAACTTGATACACGCACAGTGTGTTTAGTGAAAACTTACAGTATTTAACTTGATACGCACACTGTGTACTTCATGAAAACTTACGGTATTTAACTTGATACATCGTAGGGCCTATTTGATGTAACTGCACTATGGGGAATTAGTCATAAGCATGAGGGTTTTTCTTTTCTACTTCTAATGGAGCTCTGATACTTCTAGTTCTTCATACTGACTCCCTGCACTATGTTTGACCTAGCTTATAAACAATCCTAATGGACTTCAGAGAGGGCATTCCCTGAAGACATTTTTTAGAACCAAATTTCTGGTCTGATTGTGTTAGGTGCAGACACTTTTATCAAACTCTAATCTACATATCAAAATGCACAAAATCTAAATTATGTAATCCAATATAAAGTCATATATCTACTCTCCATACACACTCTTTTCCCACTGATACTGTATGTTAGAATTTCCAAAAATATTATATTAAGTAGGAAATTACTTGTAAACTTTATCCGTATGAGCAAATTAATTCAAAATTAAACTATAACTAATCAACTCTATTTTAAGCACTTTATACCTACTAAAAGAGATTAAAATTTCCCTACAACTGGTCACTAATTTTAGTGTTTAAGTATTTAGGCAAACTTGCTATAATTGATTTTAATTAGCTCTACAAACACATAATCCAACTGTCATACTGACTTCTTTGTTTCAGTTTCTCAGCTAGCACTGTAACTTGACACCATTGCATTTGAATAGCTGCTGATAATATGGTATTCAACCAGAATCTCAGCCTCTGAATTTAACAGTGACTAAAGAGCTACTCCTCTATCATAGACATACTATTATTAAATTTATGGAAAGAATTTAGAAAATTTATACACAAATATATCTTCTCTTTTAAAACGTATAAAAATAGCACCTGAAGTGACTAAATTAGCTCTATAATACATGCACAGTGTGCTTCATGAAAACTTACAGTATTTAACTTGATACATGCACAGTGTGCATAATGAAAAATTACATTATTTAACTTGATACATGCACAGTGTGCTTAATGAAAACGTACAGTATTTAACTTGATACATGCATAGTGTGCTTATTGAAAATGTACAGTACATGTATTTAACTTGATACATGCACAGTGTGCTTAGGTGGCGCTCTACAGTTTCGTATTTTGCATAGGGTTAGAATTTTAAAGAAAAAGAATTCACCCGGGTTTCCTCACTAGTTATACTAGCTATTTAAAAAAGACCTTGTATATCTTAGGTATTGTTCAAAGAACCTTTAATTCCCTTTATTTTGGTGCATGATTGATGGGTGTAATATGGGTTATAGAGTATACAGCTTGGCCTTACTCCAGATGTGCACCTTTCAAAAGAGTGCTAGCTCCACTTGCTCATTTTCACTTCCCGAACTTCAGAGGTAAATTGTAAAAAAAAGAGCCGATAACTTTTTTGGCATTTTATATATTTGGTAATTCGTTCATTGCACTTTCAGAAGCTGTATTGTCTAGTCTGGCAAAATTAATTTTCTCTATTT